>JASCZW010004524.1:0-42500 GCA_034211315.2 Aedes japonicus | reverse complement strand
GGTTAAATTCCGTAACTTGGAGACAAAAGTGAAACTGGTTACTTAGTTTATAGAAAACTTTCTCGGGATACCATAACGGTTAAAAATAATAACCTTGCTAGTTGTTATTCTTCACAGAATTGCGTGTATGGATTCAGTGACCTCGTGTGTAACATTTCTTTTAATCTTTTTTCAACAACATTGGATAACATTTATTTGGGGTCATGCCGTCACTCATACCAGTTTTAAAAAACACATGTCTCTACCAGCTTCACTGGATAAGCACTACATATTGAAAGCGATTGGACGTGAGTACGATCAGACCGATTTTGAGACATGTTGCACCTGTAAATTACGGTAAGGCGTCACAGATGACGTGCTGCGTACAGTCAAGATTTGTTTTTGAAATGAGTTGTAAATTACATGAAAAAAATCGTTCTTAAATCTCGCAGAAATAATTACGATAATCTGGACAGCAAATCATTTTGAGTGTCAACTTTAGGTGTTTGAAACAGATGCCAAACCAATGAATCCAGTTTCCCATATCTGTTGCGCGATAGCAGTTTCAGAACAGAGTTATTCGAGATTGCTTGCACGCCACTGGTCGCATGATTACGGACTTTATTAATGAATCATTACAAACTGGGCACGTGCCTGAAAGTATGGGAAGAACTCGTTGGTTGTTCCGATTCAGAGCTGCTGCTGGAAACGATTAAAGCCGAAAGAGCTTCGTCCCATCAACACGCTGCGCAACATGCGCATAGCAAACCCTAGAACCTGTCGTGAAAGGCCAGTATGCTAGGAATGCCTGAATTTCTTGGAGGTTTCTTTGTCAAACAGATCCCATCTGATTTTGTAAACAAAGAGGGGAAGTTAGATCCAAACGTGATTTCAAACACTCTCAGCACCCACTACTTGCAAAGTAGCATCACCTCAGGTTAGTGAAACAAGTTGCTCCTTGTGTTGGTGGCCCTAGTTTGCATTAAAGTGTCAAAGGTTTCAATAATTCACTGTTTGAACCTTACATCACCTCTCTTTGTTTACAGAGTCAACCGCATCTGTTTGAGGGCATCTCGAGAAATAGTCATTCTTTGTTGACACTGGGCAAGGCCATTCTGGTGTTTTGCTTTTTGCTGGCCCATTTATTTCTCGGATCCGAACGCGCTTGAAACAACTTCTAGGCCCTTGTTATTAAAAATAATAAAGCGCTTTGACATTTCGAGTGCTGCATAAGCAGAGGGTTTGATAGCTGTTTGTTCAACAGAACTCAACGGACTGTTTTTAACGACTATGTTTACAGTCTCAGGAAAGTGTATTAGGCCTTTTGTTTATCATGTATATTAATGACACGCAACGTGTTTTCCGATTTTGTGGACAACAACCCATTTGCAGAGGATCCAGTGTTATTCATTGCCGCCAAGGATCAGTAACCGGCGCCGCTTCCCATTTGAGCGAAGCATTTGCGTTTCAAGCAAATGGTTGAAACGAAAGCAGTTAAAATTGAAATTGCAGCAAAACTAAAAATTTGCCAGTAAACATAAGCAAACTACCCAAAATTTGCCACATATCAAGTCCCTGCCTCTGGGCAAAAACCTTTGGCGAAGCTTTAATCCTTCAACTCACCGGGTGTGTCCCAGGGGCTGGTCTGGTTCGTTACCACCTTTGGAAAGAAGCACTACTAATGTTGCCAGATCAGGTGATACAATGCAGCCCAAAAATGCGCTGCAGTAGTTCCTATCGACAAACATTATCATACTGAGACGGTGATTGATGACAGGATTTGCGAATAGTTGGAATGTTATACTTGGATCATATAAACGCAATTGAAAAACTCACATAGTTTATTATCACATCCCAGCGCACTTTTGGAAAGCATTATCACATTGGGGAACCTGTTTCATTATTCATCTCATGATCCATTATTCATAATGTTCGGAATTACTAGGAGTTTGATGTAGGAGGAAGTTTATCAGATGTGAAGTTTATCTTTTTGTTATTATGTTACTTGCAACTTCCAAAAATAAATAACATTAAATTTAAATAAAAGTTAGAAATCCGATGGTTACGCGTCGATCTTTCATTTTCAAGTTGCGCGAATTGCTAAAAGATGAGATAAAAATGGAAATGGTAACCCATGATGCCATGCTTGTATCAAAGCTCAACCAAGAGGCGATTTTGCCTACTTCATTCTTAGTTTTGAAGAAAACGAAGCTCTTACAGTGCGCATCGGCAATTGATGGTATACTACGTTATCATAGGAAGTCCTGCTGAAGAATTTCAAACAAAATTCAAGACAAAGCCCCTGAAACTGAATGAAAAATCCTTTCTGGTTCTAACGAAACATTCCACGTGAACGAGTGAACCAGTCAACAGACGCAAGTTAAAAATTAAGATAAGTAATAAATGTATTATCCCTCTCAACATTTAAATAAGCTTTTAAGGTGCTCTTCGACAATGGACGATTTACCTTGTCATCAAAAAGAAGTTTTGCTGAAGAACTCAAAACAAATTTCAAGACAAACTCTACGCGAAAAAGAAGCAAAATCTCATCTTGAACCGTGAGAGCAAGCTCTGAATTATAGTAATATCAAACAAAACAGGTATTTTGGAAGATATCGTTGACAATTAATCACAAGGTAATAGATTTTATTTGCAAATGACTGAAGTATACTCTTCTCCCTACAGCCTTACATACCAACATTATCAACCCCCCTAATCCTGTGGGTAGTGATGCAATATCATTGTACACTTTTAGTGTGCACTACTAGTATCCCGCAAAATTCAAATCCCCCATGGGAAGAAACGTTGCGTAGCCCATTCTACTATCCCCTGATGTATTATGTAAGGTTTGAGTTCTTGTACTCAAACTGGTGACCTGGCGCCTCGCCCCCTTATACGTCAATAAAATAAAATAAAATTAAATAAAGTTTAGTTCTTGAAGAAAACGCCAAACCAATGAACTGAAGTTTCACATCTGTTAAGCGCGACAGCAGTTTCACGACAGTGTTAATCAAGATTGATTCATGTCATTGATCACTTTTTACTGGACCTTATTAATGAATTATTACAAACTGGACACGTGCTTGATTCATAAAGTTGCTGGAACGATTAAAGCTGAAGTGTTTCGTCTTATCAACAAGCTGTACATACAAGAGAGAAAATTTTAGAACTTGTTGTGAAAGGCCAGTTGCTAGAATATTTAAATAGTAATTCTTTGTTGATACCGGAACAATCTGGTTACCGGGAAGGCCATTCTTGTGAAATCGCGTTGAATTTAGTGTTAGCAAAATGGAAAGATAACTAAGAGAGTAAAAATATAATTGTTGCTGTTTTGGATCAGAAACGCGCTTTTGAATTTCGAGTACTGTATACAGAAGGTTTGAAAGCGATTTGTCTGACAGAACTCAACGGACTGTTTTCAATGATTATGTTTCCAGTCCCAGGGAAGTGTATTAGGGCCCCTTTTGTTTATAATGTATATCAATGACATGCGACGTGTTTAACGATTTTGTGACATTAATCTGTTTGCAGATGACACAGTGTTATTGATATGCTAGTGATCACAGTGTGACTGGATTGAAATAAAGCCGTTTACCTTTTGAGCAAATATTTGCGTTTTCTAAGTAGATGGTTGAAATGTAAGCAATTAAAATTTAATATAAGCAAAACTAAATTTATGGTAATTTCGCAGAAACGAGCAAATGAGAATGTCTCAGTTACGATTAATAATGGAGATTGTATATGACGAATTACAAATAGTTGGATATTTAATTTTTTCATACTTTTTATTGTATTCACTTATATCAACACTACAACTATTTCTGTTCTTCACGGTGATGATGATGATATTTGTTTCATGTTGAAAGAAAGTAGTCTACAAAAGCTTGGGATTCGCGCGCGGAATGCAGGTATAAAAGACTTAAAATTTATTAAAAAATGGCCATGAGAAGATACTATAAAATGGCAGTGGGTTGTCTGACTGATTGTCGGGTAATTTCTTATCAATTCTGTCGTGGTTAAAGTAAATGTTTGACTAGGACCGGTCCAGGATTTTTTCGGTTTGGAAACTTTCTCGATTTCCCAGGTTGGGGATATCGTTGGTCAGTTCAAATCTTAGCTGTAATGTATACGTTGTATCGATGTAAAGCAAATGAACAGTTTTTGAAGAAGTGTACATCTCTAGGTGAAATCAGTTCGTTTTTGCTTTGCATAACTGGTTGAATTGTTTTTGAACAAATTATCGTATAGATAAATCGTCTATGGTGGGTGTTGGCCAAATTTGGATTTTTCAGATATAATCCTGAATGGGTTGTAGAGTATTTTTCATATATCTAGTAACCTAAAGTCCGTGCTCCGTCACAATATATTCTATTGTGATGTGTCCACCTCAATGGGTAAATTGAACTGAAAGTGAGTTTGAAAGAAGAGGAAGTTGGAGTTGAGCAAACCTACCCACTGGTTGACGCTAAATATTGGCCAACGTGCTTTTGCACATTTTTTTGAGGATTTGTTAAGCGACACAAATTTCCAAATCCAAAGTTCGGATGCCGTTTTGCATCGGTACCCGGACTTTTTGTCAAGAATCTGGACACTTTTCAAATAACAAACAAGCATGCAGTTGTGAGCTTGTAAATTCGTCATAATAGCGTATTAGCGATAAATCTGAGAGGGTTGCTCCATCGACTAAGTTCATCAGATATAGCTCGTATGAGCTTCAGCTTAATTATCAACTGAGTATTGTAGTCGTTTATTCAATCAAATGTTCTCATTATTCTCATTCAATGCTCATTTCAGCCAATGGTGCCCAATACATAGTTGTAATCAACCATCGACAACCCGCAACAATCTTTTCATAGAAATGGCTATGCTCTTCGAACTTCTTTTTTCTTAATTTTGTTTCTTTTCAGACAATAATTTATTTCTACCAAATTTTGAAGACATCTAATATCTCTCTATTTATCAAAACTTTTTTAATAGTGGTGCTTCGGTTGGCATGGAGATGAATTTGTGTACCAGAGGCTTGACGGACGCCTGTGGAGTTGGGTACAGGCGACTCGTGAGGTAGTAAATGCTTTCAAGGACGTGAAGCAAGTCAGGTAATTGTTACCATTGTATCTATAGGTCCTTTTTAATTGGTTTGCGTCGACCCTCAATTGAATCGGTTGAATCGATTATGTCGATACGTTGTTCCGCAATATTTTGTTATCGGGCGTAATGTTTTGTTTATTGTTTCGGTTGCCCATTGTTCGTTGCGCGAGTGATCAAGTTAGTATAACAACTCGTGGTGCTGGGTAAGATAGGTCGATGGTTAGGTTCATTATTAATTGTGATCCAAATTAATCGTTCGCCATGCTCATTGGGCCACCCTATCTTGGAACAAATAAACCACAGTCCCATTTTGTAAGTGACTCCAGCGGCATCCGTACTGTTGGTGTAGATGTCCAAGTTGACTCTCAGGCGTTGAGATGAATTTCCTTGTTTTCCTAATGAAATAGCACTATCACACTCTGTGAGTGGCCCCAAATAGCATCCTTACTCTTGGTTTAATTGGTCCAAATCGGCTTTCCAGCATTGTAAAACATCTCCTAGTTTCCCAATGAAATACCACTATCACATTTTGTGAGTGGCCTCTATGGCATCCTTGCTGTTGGTTTAAGCCGGTCCAAATCGGCTTTTCAGCAATATTAAAAATCACTTGGTTTTCCCAATGGAAAACCACAATCACACTTTGTGAGTGGTCCCAATAGCATTCTTACTGTTGGTTTAAATCGGTTCAAATCGGAAATCATTCCTAATTTTTAAATATTTAACTTGACAGCTTATCGTTAACCAAAACGAATCCTGCTGCTACCTAATCCTGTAATCCAAAATCCCAGTGATTTCGCGGCTTCCAATAAAGCGAGTATCACGTCAACATATTCCTACGCCTTCCTTACTTCACCTGCATTCGGGCAGGGCCGGCGCCGGTATTGCCTTAGTTTGGGATCACCAGTTGTTACACATTGAAGATGTATATTAATCCCAAGCATCATCTGTTGGTTCTCAGTGTAATAACAGCTGATCTGGAAACAACGGAGAAGCAACCTCGGGCGGTTAATCATTTCATGCTCATGCTCATGCTGCTCATGCTGAAGTTCATTTTGCGTATCTCGACTTATTTCTGCACTCAGAAAAGATCTAAACTAAATAGTTTAAGGTTCACACTAAATCGATATTCGCTGGTTGACGCATAGCTCCGTATAAACGGCAACTATACTCGCTTAGTATAAACATGAAATATAAGTGGCGTAGTATAATGTTGAAATATATGTGCGTAGTATAACGTAGATTTATTTGAGCCAATGAATAAACTGTTTTCCCGTCCAAACTAAATTGAGGGCAATACTCGCTACATGTACACCTCGAAAGCGCATTGTTTATTTTGGAAAAAATATATCACACTGAACACAACTATCAAAGTTTTTTTCGGGAATCGATGAAATGTTGACATCGTGAAATTGCGCCAAAGGAGGGGGAAAAATAAACCCCGTGTATGATAAAAATGATTTCTTTATAAACTATCGAAGATTAAAAAAGTCTCAGAGTGTACGTCACGTATTGTAAGTTATCATTACGAGTTTATGATCTTCTAAATTTAACAACAGACGTAAATTTTGGTCAAAGGGGCCCCTCCTTTAATGTGCACCAAGTAGACTTAAATTTACATTCTTTTTTTCTAAGAGTGTACAACTAGTTCAACGGAAACAAAACCGTTCTTGCATTCGTGAACAAATACTCACGATAATCTGAACTGCTATTCCACTTGCATTTATGACTTACCCAAGTATCCACGAGGCTATAGTAGCATGCATATATAAGGCATATGCATTACGTCTAGTGCATCATTGTAGTTGGATAAGAGCTGAAAAGGGCCCTACTAAGATCAAACCAAAGCTATGCCGCTGTCATTTCGCTTGTCTTGTTTTGACGATTTAAGGGAAGCTGTATCTGGCATAAATTACATAAACGGACCAATTAATTTATGCCAAACCTTGCATTCCCTTTATGTGCATTAGATAACGCAGCAAATCTAATGTTTCTTACAAACTGTGTTCCTCGGAGCCAATTGACTTTCTGAACAATAAAGAAGACCTCAACTTTCTAATTAGGATTTCGAGGTACGACATTTTGAAAAAAAAAAAAAGGAAATGATAAACGCATACCATGCAGACGATTAGTTTTATGCTCTTGATCAACACTGCACGTCCGGCGGCATAGTTATCTCAATTATGATCAAAATCTTGTAGATCTGTGAAAACACTAAAAATTTTGAATCCTAGAGGGTTTGAGCTGTTTAGTGGAATACCTGTAACTAGAAATTAGAAGAAAAATTAGTATTTACCATTTAATTCCAACTACCTTTGCTTATCTTGACAGATACGCGTATTTCGTCTACAATGTGCAGATTTCTTCAGTGTCTCGTACGAGCAGTCTCGCAGTCGAGTTATTAGTACGAGACACTGAAGAAGTCTGCACATTGTAGACGAAATACGCGTATCTGTCAAGATAAGCAAAGGTAGTTGCAATTAAATGGAAAATACTAATTTTTCTTCTAATTTCTAGTTACTAAAAATTTTGTCAAAGAAAGTATGGCGCAAGTATTAAAACAAACGCTCCAATTAGATCTTTGATTCCTTGTTGCCGAAGCAACGTGTAGTATGAAATCATGTAGTAAGAGTCCATCTAATAGGAATCCGCACAGTAGGATACCCGACTGTATGTAGACTGGACTTGATTGTTCAAAAAGTGAACTCGTGGATTGTAAAAAGGTAAACAAAGGTTATCGTTGCATGTATTGAGTCAATTTTGAAATGACTGTCATTCAAGCATCTCATATCAACTAGATTGCCGACTGCAACACAAAATATGACTTGGACGATATCAGCAGTATATTTACGAAAAATATTTCCAAATAAAAAAATTAGCGAAACTCCGCTATAAGCAAACGGACATCATCAATGATAACAAGCGCACGGGTGCGCCTGTCCGTGTTGATTTTTTCGCTGCAGTTCGCAGCATGATACAATAGCATGCAATATCAGATGAGTATTTGTGTAACACGAGTTTGTAAACAATCCCAACGTGGCATTTCCTTAAGATTTTCGGGTTGCTTTGTATGCTATCGCAAAGCTTTTCAAATCTATGAACTGCTGTCTGTATTCCCATTCTTCTTGAATATCATTTATAACGTGAACTCGATTATACAGTGGAATTTTCTCTCGAATCCTATAATATTACTCTATCACGCGACTTGAAAGTGACCGATTTAATCATTTAACTAGGCACTTGAAGATTACTGAAGGCCGATAGCTCTATCATATTCCAAAATATTGACTAATTTGACAGATATAATTGTGTGTTTGTTTATCAACCAAATGTGTACGAGCAAAGATAAGAATAGCCATCAAAGCTTTTCTGCAATTGACATTTTCTTCGTCCATCTCTCTCTTTTTGAAGCAACACTCAATTCAGCAGCTATTTATAAATTGACCAAAACACGGACTACCACTATACTACGATGATCTACAATAAAACCTTCACGAATGCCACTGCCACATGAACGGTGTGTTGTGTGTACATATTTCATAAGCGGAGTCACTTTCCCCGCCATTCCCGTTTATCAGCATCGCGGGTCAAAGTTTCACACATTGCTATTTACGTTCGGGCGATGCCGGCCACAACGCTTTATTATCATTAGTGCGCCACAGCTTATCACCGATACTACGCTTGTTATACGCATACTAAGTGGTTGTTGCATTTTATGGTTGAATTGAGGGTAAACCTATATGCAAACTACCGAATATTTTCGAACTTTTAGTAAGGACCTACCGCCTATTGAAATTTAACTTAATCTTTGTTGTACGTGTTGAATAATAATAAGCCGAACCTAACAATACAACAATTCACTTTTTCCAATCGAACAATTACAAGCATTGATTTGCATTAATTTAATGCCGGTATTTTTTACACTCTTGTTTATCTAACGTAATCGATCACACTATACGTTACGTTCAGATGCAGCGTCATACAGAGCGTAGGGGTAAACTCACAATCGCGGTTGCATTCTAGCTTTCAGCTACCCGGCATGTGTAGGGTGGAACGACGGATGTTGGACGAAACAATGCAACCATACTATGTGCATGAGCCAGCAAAAAAATCGATGTATTACCAAAATCGGTATGTAAGTCCCCTTTGTTACGATCGAACGAATCATGACTTCAGCCTCCACAACCAATACCAGTTGGAGATCGATGATGATCGTTTTTCGTTCACAAAAAAAATCAAAACAAAAAAGGAGTGATAATTGAAACTCATTTTGTTGTGCACTCAAGTGCATACGGCAAACTGCTATTTATAGAACAAAATGCCTATAAGGAACCGGTTGGAATAAGCATGCTTGCTTGCTTATACTCGTTTGACAACCCTCTGGAGCCGAGGTTCTTGTTTATCAACAGTTATTATTGCGTAATTCAATCAAAATTTATTAAAAATAAAGTGGTGATACCAAAACTCACCATGCCATCTCTCACATGGCGAACCATGTAGGCGGGAAGACGAGTAGTGAGTATTTGCGACTCGGCATACTTTTGGATACGAAAATATGGGGACAAAGTGCGTAGCACGCTGATCATTGTTGATTGGCGCCGCGCCTACTTTGTCTCAGTTCTAAAAATGTAGATTAGCAGGCGAGACAGGAGTGAGTGTGGCAAAATATTTTTTTTTCGCTCACTTTAAAGGAATTCAATAACCGCACAAGTTCTTAGGGTTGAACTGATTAGCACACAAACGTGTGCGACTGCTTTCCCCATGATATATCGTTACCTGCAGCCCACCACTATCCGATCAGCCATTATAAGGCCTACTGATTATACATGCGGGTGAAAATAACGATCACGCCAATCACATTTCCATAGGTTGCCGGTGCCGAAGGTCAGCTCTGTTTTCTTCTTGTTCCGTTTTGTACTGTCTTTCGCAGTGCAGAGAATTGCGATTCACTTTAAACGTTACGCTTCGCTTGTCGTCAGAATGCATATATTGAGGTGGAAATAAACGACGAGTTCCGTTGCATTGATGGAAGCTAAAATCAACAACTAGATATGAAAGAAATAACGATTATCGCAGCATTGCCCTTCGTATCTTTGCACTCGGCTATTGGCAGTTGGTTGATCGCGAATGCAGACAAGAAAGGAACATGTCAGATTGCACGTTCTTACGACTGCTTGGTTATTCCTTGCCATCGTTCAACACTCAATTTCACTTTCAATTTAGCTTCCATCAACGAAGCAAGATGCATGCCAATTTATTAAAAAAAATACAACTTTATTCCTTTATCACCAACTCATAACGGTAGCTTCTTCAGCAGCATCGTTGTCCTCGTTTCAGTTGCTTTTTCACGTAACACGTTTTTTTTCAACCAAAGACTTTTGAATATCCAGAAATAACACCGCGTGCGTTCACTGTTTTTTTAGCGTTAAAGTGTTCAATATAAGTCTGATATCACTACAAAAAACCTAAACTGAGTTTTCTTTGAACGAAAACAAATCTGACTTTATTTCACTAATCAACCGGAAACCATCCTGAGGAGTCCGCGATGTATACTATTACGCTACTCAGCTGAGACTGTTAGGGTAATGGAGCACAAAGGGAATATATTCTGCCTTACACAAGCTTAGTTGGTTCTTGTTCAGTTCCTCTTGGTACATGCTATTCGCGAAAGTACGTAGAGTAGAATAAGCAATAACGCGTGCGCTATATGGAGCTTTTTGGTTGACGAGATTGAACTTCGGAAAGGATGGCTTGATCGAGACTTTTCATTTTCACTAGGAAGATTATCATTAAAGCTGATTGTATTGCCGAATTACTGTCGGCTCTTTTTTAAATAATTGGTTTTAATAATAGTTTTTTTTTTAATTCTATATTATCTAGTTGATCCCCGTGCGAGCGTTACAATACGCCTGCAACTAAATGAATGAACATTACATAGAACTGCCGCTTTTGTAATGAGTTTGTTTTTTGAGTAATAAGGAGTTCAAACTTTTATCAGAACATTCTTGATACCCAGACAATACAGTTTGTGGCTTAGTTACCTGATAATTCTCAGTATTGGTTGAAATTTGTAGTTTGAATTCACCATAGACACATTTCTTGCATTCAAAAACCCCACATACCATTTTTGATTTCATTTGCTTGATTAATTATCAAGCTATGTGAAATCTGTGTTTCATTTGTATGTGAGACGGAAGGGGGAAGCGGTCTCGAACAATCATAAGAACCTTCCCCAGCCCCAAAAATACCTGCATACATATTTTCACTCCGATCGGTCAGGCAGACAGTCAGACAGAAATCCTGTTTCCAATAACCCCCACATGCCAAATGTGGTTTACAGCTCGGGTTATGCAGAAAATTGCGTTTATTTGTTTGAGAGCCCCTCCCCCTTTCAAAGGCAGAGTGGTCTTAGACCACCATAGGAATATGTCTCTATCAAAAATTCCCACATGCCAAATTTGATTCCATTTGCTTTTTATTAGTTCTCGAGTTATGCAGAAATTTGTGTTTCATTTGTTCGCCCTCTTCAGAAGGCGGAAGAGTCTCAATGACTCATAAAAACATTTCTATCCTTCAAAACCTCCATATGCCAAATTTGGTTCCATTTATTGATTATTCTTTGAAAGTTATGCAAAAATTTGTGTTTCATTTATATGGGAGATCCCTCCCTCCACTTTGAGAAGGCGAAGGGGTCTCAAATCATCATAGGAACATTTCTCTTCTTCAAAAACTCGATATGCCAAATTTGGTTCCATTTTCTTTGAGTTGTTCTCGAGCTATACATAAATTTTTGTTTCATTTGTATGGGAGCCCTCCCCCTTCTTTCCAGAAATGGTGGGTCTCAAATTCATTGAAAACAGTATTAATCTAATAAAACCTCCATATGCCAAATTTGGTTCCATTTGCTGGATTAGTTCTCGAGTTATGCATGTTTGTGTTTCATTTGTATAGAGCTCTCCCTTCAGAAAAGGGAGGTGTCTCAGCTAGCATGGAAACAGTATTCATCTACAAAAAACCTTCACATGCCAGATTTGGTTCAATTTGCTTGATTAGTTCTCGAGTTATACAGGAATATTGTATTTCATTTGTATAGGAGCTCCCCGCTTTCAGGGCGAAGATGAATCTGAAACCATCATAGAAACCTTTCTTGCCTTTTAAAACCTCACACATGGTGCAAATTTGGTTTCTTTGTTGGGGGTCTCAAACCACCGTAGAAACATTTCTTGACATTTGTTTGATTAGTTCTTGGAGTTATGCAGCAAAAGTTTTTTTCATTTGTATGGGAGCCCTCTTCTAAAGGCGGAAGGGGTGTCGAACTATAATAAGATCCTTTCCCGACCCAAAAACCCTTGCACACAAATTTGCATAGCGGTAGGGAGGTTCTCATGTTTGGTTTGTAAATTTGTGTTTCGTATGTATGGTAGCCCCCTATTCAGAGTGAGAGGAGAGGTCTTAAATTAAATCCACAACATTTCTTGCCTTCAAAAAACTCACCTATACCAATTTTGGTTCCATTTGCTTGATTAGTTCGAGTTATGCAGGAATTTGTTTTTCATTTGCATGGATCCCACCCTTTCTAGAAACGGGAGGGCTCTCGAACTATCTTAAGATGCTTTCCCGACCTAAACCACTGAATACAAATCTGAAAAGCAGTAGGTATAGTTCTCATGTTTGGTTGAATTTTTTTTTCATTTGTATGAGAGCCCCCCTTTTTAGAGGGAGGGGGGGCTTTGAACCACCATAAAAACATTTCATGCCTTAAAAAACTCGTCCATTCCAAATTTGGTTCCATTTGCTTGATTATTTCTCGAGTTATGCAGAAATTTGGGTTCCATTTGTTTGAGAGCACCCCCTCCCTCCTTCCTCCTCATATGACGGAAGAGTCTCAAATCACCATAGAAACATTTCCGTCCTTCAGAAACTTCCACATGCGAAATTTTGTTCCATTTGCTTGATTAGTTCTTGAGTTATGCAAGGATTTGTGTTTCATTTGAATAGGTTCCCCCCTTTTCAGAAAGGGGAGGGGTCTCAAATCAACATAGAACAAATTTTTGTCTTCAAAAACCACCACATACTAAATTTGGTTTCATTTGCTTGATTAGTTCTCAAGTCATGCAGAATAGTGTATTTCATTTGTATCGGAGACCCCCTCCCCCTATTTAGGTTGGGAAGAGGTCTCAAACCAACATAGAAACATGGTTTGTCTTAGAAAACCACTACATGCTAAATTTCGTTCCGTTTGCTTGATTAGTTCCCGAGTTGTGCAGAATATTGTGTTTTATTTGTATGGGAGCCTCCCTTTCTAGAGAGGGGAGGGTTCTCAAGCAACCATAAAAACCATTTTTGCCTTCAAAAACTCACACATGCTTAATTTGGTTTCTTTTGCTTGATTAGTTCTCGAGCTATGTAGAAATTTGTGTTTCATTTGTTTGGGAGCCCCCCTTTCTAGTAAAGGGAGGGGTATCAAACCATCATAAGATTATGCTCCGGCCCTAAAAATCCCTGCATACAAAATTTCACGCCGATCGGTCCTTCCGCTCGCGAGTTAAATCGTGACAAAGGAAACCCCAACTCATTTTTATTATATAGATTAATGCCAACTTTTAGTTTCAGCCGTACAAAAAATCTTTTCAGTTCAAATGATCACTTTGCAATGAGTTTAAGTTTAAATGGTCTGAAATTTAGTTCAAGCCGTAGAAAATTCTATTATCTTTCAGAAATAATAACTAGATTTGATTTTTGTCCACTACAAGAAGCTGCGGGCTTGAAGTTGTTGCCCCATGTTTTGCGCGCAGAGGCTTACGGAAATCGCCATTTTGTAGCCGCCATTTTGAATTTTCAAAATTGTTTTATCTCTTTGAAATCTTGAATAATAATCAATTTTAATTGTCAAATCGTAAATTCGTACACTTTTTAGGGGTGATCCATAAATAACGAAGCCTTTTTTTTAACCTGTTTTAGATCTTATGCCTTCACTCGTATTTTGACTTCATATCTAGGAAAATTTGTCAAAAGAACCTATCTGATTTTGTATACAAACATGTAAACAAAATCAAATAGGCCCTCTTGAAAAACTTTTTGAAATACATGTCTCGTCCCTACTTCTGAAATCCTCCTCACATCCCTCGAAAGGCTGCGTAACTTGTTCATAAGATACTTTTCAGAATAAAATTAATTTGAGATCCCGCCAAGGCCCGCATATATTTTTTTAGTTTGTTAAACATTACTTCACATGCGAAATATTGATTGGCTTATAACCTGTACTATTTCAACCTATTTGTCCATAAGATAATCTTTCAAATACAATCTGTTTTAGACCCACTTTTGAGGCGGTTGATTATGACGTCACACAGACACTTCAACCACTATATATCAAAATGTGGTCATCAGAGAACACTAGTGTGTTCAGCAAAGATGTGTATTTCAATAATTTCTACAATTTCTCAGAACATATTGAAATCGTCAAATTTGAAAAAAGTACTAATTATCTAAAAAAAAAAAAACAGTTTTAAGGTAGTGTGGAGAGAAAACCATTTAAATCTCTTTAACGTTAGGCTCTAGAAACTTAATGTCCTCAGCAATTTTTCTTAAAATTGCCTGTTCTACAACTTTGTCGAAGACAACAACCCGTACTCTCGTAGCTGGAAAAAGTTAGAATTTGAAAGTGTAGTTAAGCCCTTATGAAAGGATAGGCGTGTTTTTTTTTTCAAAAGATGCGAAATAGAATTTTGAGCAACTCTTCTTGAGGCACCTAGTCGATAAAATGATGACCGAAGGGTGAAAATGTTTTTGACCGTCTTTTTTCAGAATTGTGCCACTGTGCGGTGTCGTTCTGAGATCAAATTGGAAAAGGTTTAAGAAATCATGAATAATCGTCGTTTTGAATATAAATCACATTTGATTTACAACGAAAACATCGTTATGCACCATTCTCAATAACTTATTCCTAAATTTCAGGTTTCATTCCCTTGTAATTCACGATGTTGCTTTAACGGTGCGTTTTGTACCATCCTCCCCTATGATAATAGAGAAGCAGCGAAAGGCTGGTCTTCATGAAATCCATTTCTTGCATTATATAAAAAGGTGTAATAATAGTATTTCACCAGACAAAAAACAACATGAATGTTTCATATAAAATACGAGACATTTTTTCTATGTACAAATCCATGTTTACGAACGAGAGACAGCTATTTAACAAACTAAATTTTCAGTGTGGTATTTTCGTTCAAACAATGATTCTCCGCGTTCTCAGATTATTGGATCCTTATTTAAAAAAAAATCAATTGTCAATTTCCCTGAAAACACGGAAAAATAGTCGATCGGTTTGCAATTAATCAACTCCAATGCTGAAACAATCAATAATCCCCTACTGACCACACTCATTAACTCATTTTCTCTTTGTTTCTCTCATTCCAGGTAACGATTTAATTCTAGCTGCTGGCGCACAACTAATTGCATTACCACCACCATCACCGGCAAGTACGGCACCGGGACCTTCTTTCGATGCCCGCGTCTCTTTCACCTAATTGGGTCAATTTGAAAGTGAGTTTGCAGTTTTGTTTTCAGTCAATCATTATTTGTTGTCACACCCTGGTCGGGCGGCCACCTTCACAGAAGTGTGCCCTCAGGGTCACATCTTTCCGTATTGTCTACTATTGATGGCCTCTAATGGAAGGAGGTCGGGAAGGCATCATGGGCTCATTATGGTGGTGCGTGTGGAGAAGTCAGTTGGTTAGTTAGCTAGATAAATGCAACGCGCCACCGACCGAAACGGCCCGAGGGTTGATTCGGCGCACAATATCACCGACTCACGCTCAGTTAGTTGGATAGTTTCGGCAACGAAAACAGAAAAAGAAAAGGAAAGAAAAGAAGGCAAACCATAACATTGAGCAATGGGATTACTGCTTTCAGGTTCAGCTGGTGTTCGATGATTTCTAGGTTAATATGTTGATTTTGTTTGAACTTGATCTAACTGCGGGGTGCCGCGGCCGTTGATTGGAATAGCCGTTTTCGTTTTGATGGTGGTTGTAAAGTGCAGTGGTTTTTTTTTTGAGGCGAAGCAAAGTACGGTGATTTAAGGTTAGAAGCAGGATATGACGGATAAAGTCAAGTTGGTGGTGTAATTGAATGTTTAAAATTAAAATGTTTTGACCTCATACGGATGGATGTAACAGAATTTAAACATATGGGTTAATTTTTGTAGTTGGACTAGTTTGGAAAACGTTTGTTGCGCTTGCCTCGGTGAGCACCATATGAATGTTCAACGTCCTATCCTAGATCGCACCTGCAACACGATGCATCATTACGAAACTAGATTGTGGACTGTTTGAATCCTGTTCCTCGAGTGCCCCACACTTCCAGGACCTTGCTCCATTTGGTCTAACCATCTGTCTCGCTACGCACCTTTGCGTCTTGTTTCGACTAGATTTGAGGCAAACACATTTTTTTCTGCGTCCCCTGAGTTGAACTTTTGTGGTATACCCCTGTTTACTATTCTTATTCGCATCTTAAAGCTAGATCACCATTTGTCAAGTGACCAGCCTAAGACGCGTCTCCCAGTCAGGCAAAATTGAGTTCATAAAACCCACCACCATTCCAGAATTTGCAGTCCAAATTTCTTCATGTTGCATATAGCCACTGTACAGAAATTCAAGTCTGCTCTTGTACAAAGCATCACAACTGAAAAGCAGATGTTCCGTGGTTTCACTTTCTATGTTACAGAAACGACAGATATCATTCTGGCCAATGTTTTTCAAATGATATCTACTCGGGAAATGTCCGGTTACTAGGCCAGTACAGGTACAACGAACTCTCTTATTGAGCTCCAGAAGCTTTTTACTAATTGTAACATTTGGAATTATAAACCTTTTCGCTTGAGAACACTTTGTGGTGACCAACCAATTGGTCATCACCCTTTGCTCTTCCCAAGATTTTAATTCCATTTTTATGGCACAGTATGATATAACGCAGAATGGTTCTGGGCCAATAAACTGTGCATTTGAATCTTGTTTAGCAAGCTCGTCTGCCCTTTCATTGCCTTCAATGCCACAGTGTCCCGGAACCCAGAATAAATTTACCGAGTTCTTTTGGCACACCTTTCGCAATGAAAGAATGCATCCCCAGACAAGTTTGGATGTACATTTAAAATTACTTAACTATCTATATTTTCTCTTCAGACAAACGTTAACACATTTTATTATAGCAAAGATCTCCGCTTGGAAAACCGTTGGATAGTTTCCCATCGCCACTGAGATTTCTACCCCAGGGTCGAAGATTCCTGCTCCCGTTTTTGTTCCAATTTTTGAGCCATCTGTGAGGAATTTTATGGAGCCATGACGAACAGTGGGACCTCCAACTTCCCAATCTATACGTGATGTTTCACATATCTTGTAAGGGATGTCATGGTTTTCCACAGGTTTCATCCAGTCTCCATTCATATGCATCACTGAAAGCTTTGTGAAATGCTCAGGTAACCGACTAAGTCACCAGACATGAAAGTGTTCAACTGTTTCACTGAAAATTTATTTTCGTAAAGTAGCTTTCATGCGTTTCGTAAACATGGATTTTGTACATAGAACAAATGTCTCGTTTATTGTATGAAACATTCATAATGCTTTTTATCTGGTGAAATGCTATCATTACACCTTTTTGTAAAATGCACGAAATGAACTTCGTGATGACTAGCCAATCACTGTTTCTTTTTTATACCGTACTCATGCATGATGGTGTTTCTGCTGGTATGGGCGGGAATAATTTATCTAACCCAAAATAAAAATTAAAGCGCTGTCGAGAGCTATAACTTCATGCTCATTAATCAAACATGTTTTCACGAATCTGCGTGGCCTAGTGAGATCAACCACGGATTCAGAATCAGCCCTTTCCATATATTCAGGTTCGAACCCCATGTCATAAACATAAAAAAAAACGCTGGACACAACTTCACGTGGTTGCGCTCTTTTTTGTCAATTACATTTTGAGTCGATAAAGAAGATCTGTCAGTCCTTCATACAACCAGCAGAGGGACGTTTCTTTTTAATTTGTGACCAAATATTCGTAGCTCTTTGTATTGTTTTCGTATAATGTACGTACGTTCTTTCTGTGTCAACAAAAGCATCGTGCTTTTGACAGTTGCGCGTGTGTATTAATTACGAATGTAGCTTCATAACAAGAACAAATCAGTTTCGTTGCAGAAAACAACGAATGGATTTGTTAGTATTACCTTCGATTTTGTAATATAAACTAAAATTAACTTTCAGTGTTAGTTCTAAACATACTCTTTTCCGCTTCTAGTTGCACGTAATCATGCAAACGCAGCAGATTTAGAATTGCATTCAACGCCAAGGGGTTTCCAACAAGTTTTGAAGTGACAAGTAATCCGAAATTATTTTTATTTCCGCAAAGTAATCAATGAATCACAGGTTATCACAATAATCAGGTGTTATCTTGAGTAATCATAAGTAATCATAAGCAATCAGAACAAATCATTAGTAATCTTAAGTTATCATAAGTAATAATCAATAATCAATGGTAATCAAACTAGGAAATAGTTGGAAACTGAATAAAATGGCTTTCAAACGTGCTCTTTAAGTTATGTATAATGTTGGAAGTAATGCGCTATATAGCGCATCCGACGCGTTCTACAGTACACTACTTCAAACCAAGCTTTAGACACTATATATCAAGAAGTTTCCAATAGCATTGATTGCTTGTCACTTCCCCCAAAGTTACTCTGGTTACACAGTGCACAGTGTTCCAGAATGCGAATTTAGCTGGAAAGGTACATTTTCAGCCTAAATTTGAAGGTTTGGAGCAAAATTGTCTTGCACAAAGTTGTTTCTTATAACAAGGCGCTTCTTTTGGTGTGAATGGGAGTGGTCCTTATTTTCAGAGAAAACTAAAATCTAGCTTTTTTATTTGCAAAAATAAAGGCATACGTTGTTCAAAAAAGTTGTAGAATAAATAATTTCAAGCAACTTTGGTGGTTTATTTTTTTTCTGTACCTTTTGATATGACCGAATCAGAGCATTTTTTCCTTCGTTGTTCAGAATGTTTCCTAAAAAAAATAGTTATTTTGCTGTAACTTTTTTATTTAAAATTTTTCAGCAAAGTTGTTTTCCTATTTATTCTTTATCGATAAAAGTTACGACTTTTGGTGTGCTTGAATTGTCTCTATCTTATTTCAAACAAAGGTGTATGTGGTTTTTGTAAACAAAATAGGCCTTTTTCAAATGCTGGTTTTTCTAGTTGGGGCAAGTAACAAAAAATCTCTTAAGTATTTGAAAAGATTTTTATTATTGTATATCATGTTTGAAAACTGGAGTGAAAAAAAAAGTTTTTTGCTGCAACTTTTTTATTTCAAATTTTCCAACAACATTGTCTTGAGATGATTTTTATTACTTGAATAGATAACAGTTTTAAATTTTGCCGATGTCTCCTACCGTTAGCGAGAAATTAACAATTTTCTTATAAAATTACATCCTTTTGAAATGTGTTTTACTCAAGTTTCCGGATATGATATAACATCCTTTCAATACTGTTAAGAAATATTTTTTTTGGTTTGCCCAAACTAGAAAAAACAGCAATTGAAAAAGGCCTATTTTGTTTACAAAAACCACATTTACTTTTGTTTGACATACGATGTAGATAACTTCAGCACACGAAAAATTGTAACTTTTATCGTTAAAGAATCAATAGGAAGACAACTTTGCTGAAAAATTTATAATTACAGTAAAACATCTGATTTTTATAGGAACATCCTACGCTACGTAGGAAAAAATGCTCTAATTTGGTCATATCAGAAGGTACAGAATAAATTATACCACCAGAGTTTCTTGAAATTATTTGTTCTACAACTGTTCAGAATAATGTATGCCTTTATTTCTGCAAATAAAAAAATAGATTTTCGATTTATCTGAAAATAAGGACCACCCTAGTTTATAATAAAACCAAAAGAAGCGTCTTGTTATCAAAAATAACTTTGTGCAAGACAATTTTGCTCCAAACCTTCAAACTTAGGCTGAATATGTACCTTTTCAGCCAAATTCACATTCTGGACCTCTGTGCAGTGATTACAAAGATTATTTTGATTACTGATGATTACTTATGATTACTCATGGTTTTTCGTGATTACTTATGATAAGCCATGATTAGTTTATGATTTCTTATGATTATTTGATTACTCAGTGATTATAAAGATTATTGTGATCACTGATGATTACTTATGGTTACTCATGATTATTCCTGATAACTCATGATTACTCATGATTATTCAATTATTACTTATGGTTACTTGAGTTGTTTTTTGATAATACAGTGACTACAAATGTAACTGTGCTTACAGATGAATACTTTTGATTACTCATGGTTTCTCACGATTACTTGATGATTACTTATGATTACATGCGTGATTCTTGATTACTTAGCTTAAATTGGACGTTGCTACCCAAAAAAGGTTTATTTACATGACTATTTAGGTTATCTCTATTCACGGTGTTAGTCGAAACTAAATGTCAAATCTTCATACTAAAACAAAATCGCCTACAATTTTGCGCCAAATTTCACGTGATTCCGGTTATTTTTAAGTTTAAAAGTAAATGCGCTAACGGATGTTCTCAAGAATCACGAAGATTGAGGTATCAAACGCTAGATTTTAGAATCAAATATTAATTGTCACGTAATACGGGTTTATTCGAGGGACAATCTGGTGACCCCAGAGGATCCATTTCAGCATGAAAAATCACGAAGATTGAGACGTCGAACTAATAGTTTTGATATGAAATTGGATTTGTTCCATAATACGGGTATCTCTGGAAGACATTTTGAGGGCCACCGATGACCAGACTGTTCAATTGTTTATTTCCGACCTAAAAGTATTATGAGCATGAAACACCACGAAGACTGAGCCGTGGTAAAACATTTTTGGGTACAAATATTGAATGATCCACGTTATGGGTTTCTCCAGTGGACATTCCGAGGGCCACCGATTAACAGGGTGCTTAATAGTTTATTTTCGAGCTTAAACAGTCGTGGGCATGAAAACTCACGAAGATTATGCCGTCGAAATCATGATTTTGGTGCAAAAACTGAAAGTTCCCATTATGGGTTCCTCCGGATGATATTTCGAAGGCCAGAGAAGACCAGGGTAGTCAATGGTTTATTTTCTTCTCAACAATATCTTGACCATGAAAAATCACAAATATTGAGGTTTCGACCATGATTTTGGTGCAAAAACTTAATCATCCATATTACGGGTTTCTCCGGGAGGACTTTCCGGTGGCCATTGAAGATAAAAATGGTCAGTGATTCAATTCTGGGTTGAAATGACCACGGACATAAAAATCTCCGAATAATGAGCTGTCAATCACTTGGTTTTGGTAAAAAAAATAAGGGAGTTCATCACCATTAACAAATTGACCTCCTTTGGGGTACCCGTGAATCGGTGCCACGAGGACCAGACTTGATCAGTGGTCATTGGAAATGAGTACTGGTAGTGTCTTGAATATTTCTGAGAAGTTCGATGTAAAAATTCCTAGCACAAGAATAGCATCGGTGTGAATTGCAAACAACGCACATGTAAATTTTAACAACCGGCAATTTAAAGGAAGTAATCAAAAATCACGCCTGTAATCATAAGTAATCATCAAGTTATCATGAATAACCACGAGTAATCATCACTAATCATCACTAATCACAATAATTTTTGATCTAACTGAGTAACCAGAGTAACTTTGGGGGAAGTGACAAGTAATCAATGCTGTTGGGAACCCCTTGTTCAACGCATTTGATGGAGTACTGCGCAACGCTCCCGTTATAGCAATGGATACTAGCCTTTGAAGTTTTGACAGCTCTTTCTGTGCAGTAGCCTCTTTTGTTTTTGGTCACCACACAAGAGAAGCATACGTTACTCTTGGACGTATTATGGATGTATAAATCCACATTATCATTTTTGATCTTAGACCCCATTTTCTGCCAAATATTTTTTAAGCATATCCAAAAAGCACTGGTTGCCTTACCGATCACACACTCAGGATAAGCATTCCAGTTCAGTTTGGCATCCAGTATCACTCCTAAGTATTTAACCTGTTCACTAAGATGAAACTTTAATCCTCCTAGCTGAAACGATCTTAGACTAAACTTCCTTTTCCTATAGTGAAAGCTACAATTACTACTTTTGATGGATTAATGCTAAGGCCCTCTTTGATACACCAAGATTGGGTAAATTTTAGGGCCCGTTGCATTCTTTCTGAAATGATGTTGTCAAATTTTCCCCTCACTATAATGACTATATCGTCTGCAAAACCTACAACCTCGAAACCTTCTTCCTCTAAGCTTCTTAGAAGATCGTCTACAACTAAGGACCACCTTAGTGGTGAGAGAACTCCTCCTTGGGGACAACCTTTCGTTGTCCGTACTGTAATAGACAAACTTCCCAGCTCTGAAGTGATTTCTCTTTTTGCGAGCATGGTATGAAACCAGTTAATTATGTTCCGTCAAAGTTCCTTTTCATCATGGCACGAGCCATAGACGAATAGGAAGCGTTGCCGAAAGCTCCTTCAATATCTACGAAAGAACAAAGTGCTATCTCTTTTGCCGAAAGAGCTTTTTCTACCTTCAAAACCACATTATGCAGTGCCGTAACTGTTGACTTACCAGACTTGTAAGCAAACTGGAACTCAGATAGTGGATGCTTGTTCATGTAATTTAAATTGACAAAATCATTTAACACATCTTTAATAGGACTGATGAAAGACTAGAGGGGTCTGTATGATTTAGGGTGCGCCTTGTCTCGCTTTCCTACTTTAGGTATGAAGACAACTTTTACTTGTGTCCATGAAGATGGACTATGATTGAGTCTTAAACTTGCCTTGAAAATCTCAATTAATGGATAGATCAACACTGCTTCGCCGTTTTGAAGTAATGCTGGAGATATCCCGTCCATTCCTGCCGATTTGTAAGGCTGAAAAGATCTAAACGCATTTTCTACCCTGGCTTTCTTAAAGATGTTATCAGTCAAGTCATTTGCAGCAATTTTTGTTCTAACAGACATTTGAGATGTCCTTGTAGAACTTCTTTCACCTTCAAATGATCCATCTCTGATTGGATCTACACACAAAACTGACCCAGGAAAATTTATTTCCATCATCAACTTTAACGTTTCACTAGGAGTTTTTGTAAAAACTCCATCCTCATTTTTCAGATTTCCAAGTTCAATCGAATGATCCATTGCAAGAGCTGAAAACTTGCGACGTCCGGACTATTACTTATGTTTTCACACGTATCTTCGTTTAGGTTTTCCTATTTCTTTATTGTACTCAGTAAGTGCACTCCGGACGATTCCTTGATAGGACAACTAATATTGAAAGAATTTAAAATCGTATCATTTACCTTTTGGGAAAATGATTCCAATTTCTGAACTGAATCAATCTTTTCACCTTCTGCACACTATCAGATCTAAGACTTCCTGTTTGATAGCATTTGGAAAGGTAGGTTCGTTTCCCTTATTGCATATGTCTATATTATTCGATGAGAGATATTTTAATAAGCACTCCCCTTGAATGTTGATATCCGCAGCCAATTATGAATGACTTATTATTTACTCTGCAGTACTTGACAAATGAATCGATCTCAGGAGGAGGCACCTCAGGAGCATCACCTGGAAAATAGGCTGAGGCCACTATGACCTTAGTTTTTCCTCTGGTGGTAGGTACTCCAACCATGACCGCAACAATGTCCCGTTTGAAGAATTCTGTAATGGGATAGCAATTCAGAGTTTTATCAACCAAAACAGCAGTTCTCGGCGTACTCTGCTTTTCATAATAGAACAGCTTATAGTCCTGTGTTATATCAAGTATTTTTCCATTATTGGTCCATGGCTCTTGAATTAGTACCACGCCCAGCTTCTCTTTTCTAAACCTCCGACTCATGACAGCAGATGCTCCTTTTGCATGGTGGAGGTTCACCTGCAGGAACTTAGTTGATTTCATTTCTAAGGGTGGCACACTCTTTCTTGCTTGTGCGGGGAGCGATAGACCCATCGATGTTTTTAATGATCAGAGCAATAAGCTCGGATCATTTACGTATGCAGTAAAACACCCAGTTACACCTTTTAGCCAGTTTGCTGTAATTTGATCCTTGCATTCAAGACACAAATCACCTTGCTTGTAGCTACATTTTGTAAACATAGATTTTACGTCATGTCTTTGCTTCTCTACTTTTTGTAGAGGAGCTTCTTGTAGAGCATCGAGCTGCACTGTCAAAATTTTGAGTTTTTGATAATCGTTAATGATTATTCCACTCTTTACCATTTTTGCCGATTGACCTCGATTTGGATAAAACCACCTCATCCTAACTTTTTTTTTTGCTCTATTTTATTTGATTTGAAATAGTTTTAAATTTGCGGTTTTCAGTTTCGATTTAACTACGGTTTCAGTGAAACTAGCATTACTGGTATTATATTACTTTCACTCAACAACATTTATGCTGTAGAAGGAGATGTTCGCTCATCGCCATGAAGCACCAAGAGTGAACATTAATGTTTTTGGCTAGAATGAAAGATGTGAAGAGAAAGTGTTGAAAGTTCCGTCAGAGTGCGGCAGGTAGGAAATCAAACAGATGTTTTTTTTTTTGAAAATTGAGCGAAAGGGCATGTATCTAATGGTACTCGAACCATGGACGTCAATCTTTGCCTAACATCCCACTGCGGGGTAGGTTGTAGCAACGGAACAAGTCCGCCACATCAACAGGCTAAAATTGACGCATGGAAAGACGTTCATGTACCACTGTGGCTTGTATAGTTATTCCAGCGATCTATTGTGTGCACTCTGTTTATTGATGCGCAACAAAACATCTGTTAGATTTCCTACCTGCCGCACTCTGACGGAACTTTCAACACTTTCTCTTCACATCTTTCATTCTAGCCAAAAACATTAATGTTCACTCTTGGTGCCTCATGGTGATGAGCGAACATCTCCTTCTACATCATAATCGTTACTCCTCGCACGGAGAATAAATAACATAATAATTAATGTATGAACATTTATGCGCTAGCTTTTTAGAAAGTCTGAAAGCTTTCCATGCAAGTTCTAAAGCTCCTCATGCAAGTTTGCAAGTCAAACTTGCATCCAAGTTTACAATGAGGTCTTATTCGAATCAAGTTGAATAAAGTTTTATTCAAGCTTTTAATGCAACAGCCTTTTCTCACTTGCCGCGATTTATTTTCTTTTCTTTTTCTACTTTTCTATATTGCACACAGTTAATAAAGGATAAATACCTTTTCACACCGGTTTTCACCTGATACACTGAGCTTTTGTCATCGGTATTGATTCAACTATTACTTTTTCAATCACTCTCGATTTATCGATTCGTTATGCATTTGAAAAAGCAACAATATACATTAGCCCGAAGACAAAGGTAGTGTTAACACATCCAGTGATGCCAGTCGTCTTAAAAATAATATTAGCAAAGTGGCCCACTCTATAGACGGTTGCGCAAACAAATGTATAAAACCTTTACGAGATCATACAGACCAGTTGAGAACCATCATAAAACCTATTGGGTGCCATCAAAACCAGCATAGGGCCAAAAGGCCACAACTGTAGAACTTTACGGTGATATTGTGGTTGGCTTTTGTTGTTCTGCTTTGTTCGATTGTCTGCTCTTCTGATTCATTTAACAGTCAATAATATCGAAGAACAAAAGTTCTTTTGTTGCGGGAAATTTTATTACATTTCACCGTTTCGAACGAACTGTCGCACTTTACTTGTTTTTCGATGTTTTCGCTTGACAATTATCCAATAATATCCGATCGGTCTAAACTCAGGGTGATTTGGAGGACTTATCTCCTTGGCGACGAAATTAACATTGTTTGCACACCATTCTAGTACCTCCTTAGAGTAGCGGCAAATGGGTAGATCCGGCCAAAACATAACGTTGGTCTTGTGTTACCGAAGAAAGGGTGAAATCCGCTTTTTCAGACACTCTATAATGTAAGCCTTCGATGTCATTGTGTGAGATGTTATGAAAACATTGGTTTTAAGGCCACAACTGCAGATTATTTGCCAAATCATTCGTTCCCGAGCAAACTTATCAGCAAAAAAAAATTATACCTGGAAGGGACATCCTCACGACCAGTTGCCAGTAATATTTTCGTCCAGGATTTGTGTATAATCCATTCTGACATCCATTTTCGTCATCCATTAAAAATACAGCCATCAAGTTTGATCAAAACTCCTTCGTATAGTAATCATTGCTCGCTTTGTGGCCACTAAATTTTGTTTTAGGGAGCGATTCAGATGTTAACTGGCACAAAAAAATTATATCCTTCTCTCGAAAGGATGTTACGCACTGTGGAAAAGTTGGAATCGTATTTCTTTGCCAAATCATGTATGGAGACACCTAGGTTGCCTTTCACGTACCTCAACACCTTTCTCTTCAGCTCTTTGTCCCTAGTGCCGCTTTTATGATAGATGCGCTATGCTCTATCCACACTCGAAGTATCATTATACCGTTTGGTTACAAGACACACCTGTTGACTTTGAGAATTTTAACACTTTTGCTATTTTAGGAGGCAGATTACGAAGGATTCTCTAGATGTTTGTGCACAATTAATTTTCTTTTCTCAAGTTCCATGATCCGTAATTTCGAGATGCGTCGATCAATCGAGCAAAACTTCTTACCAAATTTTTCGTCAATGGAAAATTAACAAATGCCTGTCAAATGTTTTTTGTTCCAGCCATCAGGGACGTGGGGGTTTATTAAACCATGCGTCCAGATTTAGTTGGAATCGAGCTTTAAGCAGTGAATAAAACGATACGTCAAATGCGAAGCATAGCCTATTCCAGTTCACCGTGAATTTATGACGATTTAAGCTAAATCAATGAAATTATTTGCTACGTAGGCGAAGTGAAGGGGTAAATCTTACATTCATTTCGAACTCTTCAAAAATGTCCAGAATCAGCTGACAAAGGACCCTTTTCGCGTGAAAAAATAACTAATTAAACATAAAACATAAGACTGTTTTCGAACTTCTTGCTTGCAGAGAGCTTGTCAACTTCATTCGTAGAGCAGCGCTTCGGTACAGTTGTTTGTAATTTTTCTCAAAAGGCACATGTTTTAATCACCGTAGTTATTTCGCAATCAAAAGCATTCACGCTGGATTTCGGAACACCGAACGCAACATCGAAACTGCATTACGTATGTCCCTATCTCGTTTGTACTTCCATTACTGTGTCACACCCATTCGGTTACGCCATCACGGTGGACCTCCACGGTCGGTCCTCTCGTTGGGTCGTGACCAATTTGTCGGACCTCAACCCCTCAAAAACCCTCATTTACCCACATCGCAAATATGCCAGAGTGCAAATTCTTCAGGATTAAATTTCAGCACCCATCAGAACCGACCCACCTGGGTTTGTCTGGGACTCATTTCTCACTTTCGTCCGCACTTGACCGGGCATAAACACTTCCTTCGGGCGTGGAGATACTGAAAGTGAAAGTTTCGCTGGGACCATGGGGGAAAAATTCGGACTCTCGATGCTTTTGCGACAACAGCAAGACGACTTGTTTCCGTCTTGTTTGCGAATCTTATTCAACTTATATTTCGTTCCCATCATACTCACCATCCACTTCTGTGGACAAATTGCAAAAAGGTGCTCGGAGGCTTCTCAAATAAAAATGATTGCTTATAATTGCGAAAATGAGGTTTGGCTGGCGGTCGAGGCACATTTAGGTACATATATTACACATGAGCATTATTTTGTCAGCGTTCGATACTCGATTGAGTTGCGAAGTGTTTAAATAAGTTAAATTTTGAATTGAGCAACCTGACAGCAGCAAAGCTACCGACCGTGACTTAGAAAAAAGACGTCGCGAATGATCGCATATAAATTGTACTACTTGTATTTACTTGGAAATGTCCGATGACTCGTAAGATGCTGGGCGAGGAAGCAGAGTGTGCTATAGTATGTACTTGAAAACCGGATTACTGAAGCCCAGAACCCATCCAGCTGTCGATTCGATTATGGAAAAATACAAACTCGCAGTTGATGGAGCAGTGAAAAGTAGTACCGGACACTAACTAACCGATAATCAGCGGGTTACAACCAGAAAGGAACATGTCAATCAGCGCGACCGGCAGAGCGCCATCATCGCCACGAATGAGGTGTCCGCTGTCAATAGGTCAGTAGAGCTTTCGATTGTAGGCCGCTTCGTCGTCTTCGTCGTCCAATCGTCATCTGATTGGTTGCTGCTGGATCGATTGGCTGAGCTAATGGGGATGAATCAATACACAGTCAATTACTGCTGCTCACCCTGGAATGGAACGTTGTTATTCGTCGTGGCAAATTATGGAAAACTTTTAGCAAACAGCTAATTATTTTCAGTTCCGCTCAGGTTGGCTTTAGCAGAGGCTCCAATTACATCACGGTGGAAGAGTACAGTCGTGGTCATCAGGACATAACTACGGCGATTTTCCGGAAAACTATAATACTGCAATTGCAATTGCTTCTGCAATGCAGCAAACAACAATTGCTCGATCGGTTCAAACTCAAACCACAAAGCATCCCCGACGAATTGGGTCACTGGAATCAGCTCATTTCACCTTTTGCCTCCGATGTTTGCGGTTAATCAATCTTTGCCTGACCTCCTCCGTCAATCAATCCCTGGATCGATCAACCATCCGAGCACCACTCCGGAATCCACGGATCATGTGTAGTAGCTACGCAGTACTGACCGCGTTTTTGCTCAACTTATCATCCGCTGAGATCTGCACCACTAATGGCATAATGTATCGATTCTACACTTGCACCGTTAGATCATCATCACCATCATGATCTTTGGAGCTTGCGCATCCCCCCATTGGAAGCCGAGCTGCAGCAGTTGGCCGACCAAATGTTCGCAGTTCATCTCGAGGTCATAAATCTGTGGATTAATCGGACCGCGTGAGAACCTGCGGGCGGCATCAACACGTTTCCTTCTCGAGTCAACTGCTTTGATAGAGGTTCATTTGCCGGAGGAAACGGCGTTAGCTGGTCGGAAGTTTTGGTTGTTAAATGTTTGTTTAAGTTACTCATTATTCGATCGGTTTTGTTCAGTTGGTCGGCTTTTTATCATTCGGGTTCTAATCAAAAAACGGTTTCTCTGTATTTTTGTTTGAATCTAGTTATGATTGTTTGTGTATGTAGATTAAATTTTGTCTTCGTGTGTGTGTGCGTGTTTGTATATGTGTACAATTCAACGCTCATTAAATCCATACACTTTCATCGTCAAATTTTATTGTTTTAAAGATGGCACGTATTTAGCAGTATCGTTCAAATTTAGTTATAATCAGAAAGATCTCACCAGAAATTGTTGCTGATGTTCAGTCCTCATTTAAGCGGCTTTTCTGTGATGCTAAAACAATGCATTTATGTTTCTGTAGAAGTAGCACTCCGATATTTCGCAAATATTTTTACACCATCCTCTTTGAATGGACGGCACAAATACAATTGGTACTTCGCGCGTTCATATGATAACTTGGTTATTGAGCTTAAAATATAAAGCCTTTCAAATACAGGGTGTTGCAGCAAAAAATGCAAAATAACGTTCTTATTACTTCCAAATCCATTTTCAACTGCTTTAAGTAATTATATAAATCTTTTTAGTAAAATTATCTTATTGAGGTCCTTTCTTACAACTTATTAGATACATCCTACATTTTTAATAATGAATTTCTCAAGACGACGCCGCAAAAAGACCATGTTTTTCGAACGTAGTCCTCCGACATTAACTGCCATTTGCGTGTTGGGACAGATTTCAGGGTCTCACACTAGGACGAGATGTTTTGGAGGTTTGTGCTTGAACAGAGCATAACAGAAGCATGAAACATAGCAAAGCACATTTGCATAGAACGGTGGAGAGTCATCGAGAAAAATCTGTCCACCTCCACTTAACATTTCTGTTTGAAAAATGGATAATTGTCTTGACATCTATTCGCGAAAATTGGCACTCTATAAACCGTAGCGGGGGTGTGTAGTGGTAATCGTGACTACTACTTGGCACCCCAGTGGGTCTGGGTTCAATCCCAGTCGACGTCGGTGGTTTTTGAGAGCAAAAAAATCTGGTCACGTCTTTCTTCGGAAGGGATGTAAAGCCGTTGGTCCCGGCTCAAAGTCATGAGTCGTTAGGTAGGGTCAGGTGGTGGAGTCGTCTTCCTGGCGTCGGTGATTGTCACCATGTGAGGAAATAGGAGGATGGAAAATAAATATTAAAAAAAAATCTTCATAAAGCCTGTCCACGTTACATTTTGGATACATTTTTGTTTCAGTGTGGATTTCGAATTATTTCATGGTTTGCTGAAACGTTTCTTATATGAAACTGCACTTGACAGCTGCAAGCTCTGCACTTCGAATTTGTGGTAAAACATGTTTACATTCTTGTGTACATTCAGTAAAATGGTGTCGAATCAAATGGATCGTGCGCAAACGCATTTTGTACGAACGGCAACAAAATCCGAATTTATCGGTATGCGATCTTGACAAGAAACTTAAACTACCTAAACGTACCGTGTTTTGTATTTGAAAATAATTTTACTAGCGCTGGACTGTGGCATCGGAAGGTTGAAAGTGGAACATATCGAAAAAGTATGCTACCGACAAATGGACAGAGAGGGTGGTAGTCATTATTGAGAAAAATCCCAATCTCTCTGTGTGCGGAAATGTAGGCTCACAAAGTTGGAAAGTCAAAATCATACGAACAGAAAGTGAAGCAGAGACAGGGACTGAAAGCGTACAAAGTGAAAAAGGTGCTAAACCGTGATGACAAGCAAAATTTGACTGCAAAAAGTCGTGCTACAGGGTGCGGCAGAAAATAACATCCAGCTGTAAAAAAGTTCGTTCATTAAAGAACTTCAGAGTCGAGCAGCAGATGTTTCGGAAGGTGACAACGTGGAAGAATAATGGACGGTCATCAACAATGCCTTTATCGAGACAAGTGTAGGCAAGCTGGGTGAGCTGCGCACACAGCGAAGTGTGGATCACCGATGAAACCTGGAAGAAGATTGAGGAGCAAAGAGAAGCTAAAGCTACGATAGAGCGGGCAAAAACCAGACGAGCCCCGTCAACGGTACTCGGATTTAGAGAAGGGAATTAGCCGAGTGAGCGTGTGGAACTCCTGATCGACGAAGGGAGAAAGTGGCAAACACTGGCATCCACCTTCTGATATCTCACGACCTGAGTGAGAAAGATGGATGACTCCGACGATTCCTGTGAAGGATGCGACTGGGCAGTTACTTACCAACCTCACTGAACAGTGGAAACGTTGGTTTGAGCACTTCGAACAACTTCTGAAAGTTACGACGTCCAATCAACTAATATCTCGGCATGATCGGCCACAGATGCGGCGCATTACTCACGTCAACTCCGAGGCCCCATAATTGCAGGAGATCAAAGCAGTTATCCGAAGCATAAAATCCAATAAGGCTCCCGGGGTCGATCGCATATGAGCGAGAGATGCTCAAAGCTGACCCCATGCTATCCACCTGACCAAATCGTAATATCTGGGACATCGCAACGAGATGTACCCATTTGTCATGCCGTGGTATACCTTCACTCGCACTAAAAAAAACTGCCCATGCAGCATCAATCATAGTAACCCATGAGTCATCAGACAAAATTTGACAGCTCTATCAGTCAAACTCTAACCGTGATGGCAAAAACAGTGAAGCAACTCCGTTCAGAAGTGTGCGCGTTCAAAGAACGCCACCCCGCCGCGTCGAAAACAGATACTGTGTGGCCCCCTTTGTGGACGCCGGACGCCCGTTCCGGCATCCACAACATCTTGGCACTGTTAGACCACAATCAGAGCATCGATAAAAAGCCCGGTTCCGGACGGCCGACAAGAAGCTTCAAAGGATGCTGAAGAGGAAGACCAAGGGAAAAGTGGCTACATCGCTGCGTGCGCTTGGCCGGGAGGTCGGTTCAACCGGCCAAACAGTGAAAAAGTACCAGGAGAACATGAACATACGTGTCAGGAAGCGGAAGTTGTGTCCACTGGTTTCGGAGCTGCAAGCAATGACGCAGCGGCAGCGGCTGAATAAGATGGTCAACATGATGTTTTCGTCCGCCATGGCGATTGTTTCCGGTTAACTGCCGGAAGGCCGCTCGCAAGGGAATTTTTTGGAAAGTTAGCTTAAATTATTACCTTCCATGGGAAATTTATCAGAAGCAATCATCTGTCTTAGCTTTTTTAGCCATCCGAAAAAGTTCATTTTTTTAAGCAAACGTTAACAAAGGACACAGGAAGCCTAGAGTCTTTAGTTTTAAGATAAAAAGATGGAAAAATTAGCGAAGAAATACCTCATTTTTTTTAAGAAAAAATTTGATTGAAAAATTTGTGAAAGTTTATATCTTTTTAAAAAAAATCTATTGACATTTCTAAAGCCGCATTCTTTAAACACCTGTTTTAACCCAATTTGGTAACTGGGTACTACTTAACAGTGACAAAGAAATGGTAATGAGGAAAATAATGTCATTGTGATACTTCTAGACATTAATCTAACAAATCTTCCAGTGCCCCGACCAATCGAGCAATTTTGGGCAATAATGAAATCTTAAATGGGAGGAGAGTCAAAATCGTTTCAAAATTTCTGCCAAAAGTGAACCAAAGTTTACAAAACCAGAGAGATAAGCTTGTCGAAATCTTGATGTCAGAGTCAAATCAAAGGTTCGAAAGTTTGGGTGTGAGGGTGAAATTTAAATCTATTATTTCAAATGTGTAGGAAATAGGGTACGGGGCGGTTATAAAGCAGTTCATGCATCACCTGGGATATTTGATGAAGTTGTAGGTAATCTATAATTAGAACTGCCAATATTCGGGCGTTAATCCTTTTGCTTACTTCATATCTATCAGAACTATCTTTCAGAAACGAGCATAAGACTCAGAAAATATCATAGCGATGGAATAAAGTTCCCAATTGCAGGGACTTATGTAAAATCAATTTTTGGTATTACTACAAGCTCTTAGATAGAAGATGGCGTCGAGAAAAGAGCAAGTGCGAAAAGCAATTGTGTGCGGTCGCAATGAAAATCCGGATCTGTCATTAGGAAAACTCGCAAAAAGGCTTGGTTTTCCTGCAAGCACTGTCCAAAACGTTCTTAAATCTTTCAATACACGTTTGACAACATCCAGGAAGGCTGGGAGCGGAACGAAAACGGATCTCACGAACCACCAGAAAGACGCGAAGGTGAAGCAACTATTGCAGAAGAGACCAGATCTTTCGGGACGTTCTGTGACTAGAAAAATAAAAATGTCCCCAACCTTCGTGCACTCTTCTAGGAGTAATGCCTTGTTCAGACTACGGAGTTGTAACATTTAAAAAACTATCTCTATGTAAAACGTCATCAAGATAGTCTTGTATCATGTAACAACTTCATAATCTGTACTGAGAAAACTTAAATGGTTGTTCCGACAATTAAATCATGGTCAGAATTACCATGAAAATGACCAGAGACATTTTTTCATCATCACATTATTGACAATGGTCATGGCTACAGGAAATATTCTGACATTATAGTGAATATTGAATCAACTATTTTGTAGTGGTAATTTGACCATGATTATAGTTGGTTGCAAATCGTTATTTTGTCCAAGTCATCCTAATTACCAATAATAGTAAAATTGACTATCAAACTTTTCTCTGTGTGAGCAAACAATACTCATAAAAAGATTATATTAGTTTTACCATGGATACACGGTAGAATGAATGAACCAAACTGAAGGGTAAAATATATTTTGCTTATCTTTTTTATCACCAGATGGTTCTGTTGGCAGCGCTACGACGGGTCGCCTAACATGTGCTTGTGGATAAAGAAAGTAACTTATATTGTTAATATATTATATTTGAAATTACAAACATGGTATGTATTTTTGATTTCTTTTCTTGAATGTGAAAGCACGTCATTTTAATCACTAGAATAGTAATTTTCACGATAAAGTTATTTTCAGTGTAGAAATGTAGTTAGTGGAATGAAACATAAGAATAGTACAGTTTTCGTTTTTCTTCATTACAAACGTATTCATAAAGTAGTACTTCATTCAAATTCTCAAAATCTGATTTAAATTTAAAACCTCGTGAACTACACTTCCAAGTGCTTATTTGCCACACAGCAACCTTAATGATTTCCTTCCACATCTGTAACAAGACAAACCCCAATGAACTTGAACTTGCCATTCACCAGTATGCAGGGACCCATATCTAAACCCACCCATCAACTGTAGCAGAAAATCGAGCAAGACGAAACTTGAGTGCTTTTCCGTTTCCCACGGTGATTTTAATCGCACTTAATGATATACTTCAGTAGGAAGACCGTTTAACTAATGAATTCATGTTTGATCACCGAGCATTTAAATAGTTCCCCTCGTCGAGATCGAACAGCGCATCAAAGGAAAACACACGTACGAATGCATCACAAATTATGCAACCACGTCCTGCATAAATGCATGCATATCTTTGGTTATGTCGATCGATAACCGCAAAATCGTGGTCTCCACTTGAAATTCGCCCCGGAATTCGATTGGTGCCGTGGAAGCTCCATCTCACGTTACGCATTTTTTCGCATCGCCGTCACCATCGTCATGGTAAGGTTGGTACTACAAACGAGTCCACGACGGAGGATCAACTTCATTCACAGTTTCAACTGCCCATGGAAGCACGGGTTGAAGCGGCCGACTGAGACCGAGACTTGGATCATATCAGGTTTTGTGACGCTTCATTAGTGTGGTAAATTTCATACATTTCTCACGCTGTCTACTTCCAGTCAGTCCCCAGACGAAACCTGATCTCTCCCGGTATGGTTGCACATTTCTACATCGTCATAAGGAAAAGTTCTTCCAGTTCCAGCTATCATGACGCATAGAGTCACTCGGGGGAGAAAAAAAAGTGGAACGGCAATTGTCACCAAATATGGCTATTTGGAATAGTAGATCAGTAGTTCAATCGGATTGGTTGAACTTGATCTAGGAACTTTGCAGAACATAATTGGAACAATTACCTGAGCTATTTATACATTGTTTCCATCGTAGAAAGCATTCAGAACATTCGAAACATTAGGTACTCAATTAGAAGAAGCATTGTACTGATTAGCACAATAAGTGGAGTGGAGTGGATTTATTCCCACCTTAAATCGGTTCTAACGACCTCCTAAGTCAATGCCCATGAGATTGGTGGGAAGGCAAAGAACGGTCTTCGCTTGCACATGCTTAACAATGCCGACCGTTCGGAACTTGCTTAGTATGGAGAGTCATTAACATCGTGTTATAAATACCTCCGAGGCCGCCGAGGTGTCTTCCAGATTGATTGCACGAATAAAGCAATTAGTCGCGAAATGAGCGTGTCCGGTGTTTGCCGCAATTAAGTTGTTCCGTGCGGGAGTTTTGTGTACACTAAGGATGGAGAGGGGTATGTTTTGACACGCGGGATCAGATGTAGGTCTACGCATGAACAAGCATTCCAACATTCACGAGGAATGTAAATGAGTTCAACGGTTTCTTGCATGGTTCCATCGGATGAGTCGAAAGTTGAGGCTATTGTTCTAGTCCAGACGACTGTAAAGCAGCATTTCTGTATGATATGTTGATTATAATGAGCATAAGCGCTGGAGCATGATTGACCGCTCGCGGTTGCTACTCCGGTATTGCTTAAGCCAGCTGTATAGAGAGCGTTCCACGCCAAACCAGTAAATGACAAAACTTTAGTATTTTAGATTTGGCCGAAATTTTGCCAAATTGTCATAACAATAATTGGAAATATCATAATAATAAGTGTTTGGAGTAACAGTAAAAGTGTTTTGGCATGAGAAATGGTCGTTTTGATTCGAGAGTAACTATTGAGAAGGGCTTAAGTGTTTTTGATACAACAGTTTTAGAAAAGCAGTAACTCGGAAATCGATTGTTTAACAGAAATGGTGCTTGTGAAGAAATGACAGAGAATCAAAATGTCCTCAAAATAAATTTACACTGAAAAGAAATCATATGAAAAAATCATAAATAAAACTTAAAACTCAAATTCACAAAATCCACTGCTCTCAAATTTTTATAAATTTCAGTGGTAAAATTTTGAAAAAAGAACCATTGTTTTCAAGGTCGAAAAAACATGGTCAAAAATATTTTTCGTATACCGTGAATTCTGGTGAAATTGATCACTTTTGCTGAAGATGACTTCACCTAGATCTACATATTGAATCCATCAACACATGGGTCAGGACTAACGGCTTTACACGTGATCAAAATCTCCTACGGTGCCGACTAGAATTGATCCAAGACCCTCTGGGGTGGGAAACAATTGCGCTTACTCCTGCGCTATTGGTAAAACTTGGTCAATTTTTCAAATTAAAATTTCAAACTTTATTAAACTATAGACGTTTTCCTAAAGAATTTAAAAATGAAATTTGAAAGAAATCTAATAACTGAAAGATTCATTACAATCAATTTAAAGAAATTGAAGCAAATTTTTCTTGAATACCACTCCGATAGATGGATTTAACTTTATTTATTGTAGTTATAAACTTTGTTTTGAAAAGTTGTGAAAGAGGATAAAATTTAGTCTCTTGGAACGTAAATGTGTTCTACGGGAGTGTATGTGTGTATGTGTTTATGTTGCAGGGAGTAATATTGCAAGAAATAGTAATTATGACCTTTTCAATTTGACTGACTGAATACATTTTTGAAGATTTGAAGTCTGCAGAAATCGAAGTACCATTCTCTTCTGTGTTTTTGAAAAGAAGTTTTATTCAAAAATTGGAAGTGTAAAAATGAAAAGTTGCAAAATTTAAAAAAAACGATTCAACAAAAACAAGGTAGTTAAAAGCCAATTGAATGCAATCATTGACTCAATTGTTATGCCGGACATAACAGCTTTAGTTTTGTTAGGCTTTATTTAAGTGGAAAATTGAGCTTGTTTTTGTTGGTCATCACTGATCAAATTTACTCCCACTGATCAATGTCACCTGAGTTCACGGTAGCAACTTCTGAACATATTCTTAAAAATAATTTATATTTATTAAAAGTACTTTTCAATGCTTAAATATGATTTTGCATCAATTTTCTAATCGAAATGTGCATAATGGTAATCTAACAAGAGGTGACCGTTTTCGAGACATTTTGTATTTAATTTCATGAGTGGCTCAAAACTTAAGAAACACATCCTTTTCATAAGTTATTCGAGATGTTCCCTCAACAAAACAATGTTGGTCTTAACAAACATGGGTATTCCAACAACTTTTTGAAGTGGTCAGGTTTTGAACGGTAATATCTCAGTCATTTCTCAAAACAATTTCCAAAGCTTTTGCACCAATCGATTGTAAATATTTCCACGCATTAATCTCCAATAGGAGAACAGTGTTAGTTTTGAACCACATACTTTTTAAAAAAATATAAGTTTGTCTTCAAATCTTCATTAACCAGGACTAAGGGATCATATATGACCCCAAAAGTAAAATGGCCGTATAAAATTACCGACTGAATAAAAGTGTACACTGTCTTCGGTAAATTTGTTCTACATCAATTTTTCTATCTGTAAAATATAATAAAACATACAAGATTATGACCTACTTGGCGACCTAGAACATTCTGAGAGTATGACGAAGTACTTGAAGAAAAAATAAATGCCTTATTAATAGTATTATGCGTTGTTTCAGGATAGGGAACATATGCACACGTATTACTAAATTGTTGGTGATAAACGTTAAATATTTTTGTATATTTCTGGGATGTTCTAGGTTATCCAAAATGCGCTTGAGCTCAGAACTTCTTATCTACAGTTGTTACAGTAGCTTTTAGGGCTATAAAAGATTATGATATGTATTCAAACATATTGAATGAAACTTTTGGAAGGTGAACAGTAATTATTTGATAATTTCTGATGTTCTAGGTCATCAAAACTGTCCTTGAGTTCAGAACTTAAGATTTACAGTAGTAACTATAAGTTTTTGGGCTAAATAAAGTAACACAGCGTTTTCAACCATATTCAATGAATATTTAGAACGTAAAAAGACATTACGAGATAAACTGTGATAATCGGGATTATCCAAACTGTCTTTGAGTTCAAAACGTTAAATTTAAAATTGCTGTCATTGTAGCTTTTTGGGTGACTATATGTATCCTAATGTATTGAATGAATCTTTTGGAAGGTCAACAGCCAATATTTTATAACTTTCTGATCTTTTAGGTCATCTAAACTGTTTTGGCGTTCAGAACACAAGGTTTACGGTTGTAATAGTAATTTTTAGGCAATAAAAAGTGGTAATAAGTATTCAAACATATTCAATTAATATTCCTTAAGTTCATCAAACACTATAAAGCAATATGACATGTTCTGGGTCATCCAAACTAAACATGAAATCAGAACATAGGAGCTACAGCTGTTACAGAAACTGTCTGGGCTATGAAAAGCTACGCTGTGTATTGAAACATATTCATTGAGGGAGGGGGGGAAACTATAAAAGTCACTTTTTGCATGACATAATTAATGGACCTTCCTTTACGCGCTCTTCCTTTGGCTGTTGTGTTTTGCGTATTTTCTTGATTTGGTGTCTTTATATGTTTATATGTAACATTATATGTTGACTTTATATGTTAAGTTTCTTTGCTCTTTGCACTGTTGTGTGGAACTTTTCCAATTTGTTTCCGATATCTCTAATGGAAAGATTAGAATTGCGTTTTAAAAGCTGGCCCCTATTCATCCGGTCTCTGCGGCATCCTGGCTTCTGTTTTCTCCTGATTTCGGCTTCTTTGCTGTCATCAGACGTTCTCGAAACACTTCTATAACATTCGTCACGGTTGATTTGGATTTTGGTTATGAAAATTTTGATGCGCTGCTCTTCTTGCTTCGACGCCATATTGACAACTGATTAGAACATGGCAAAAACAAAATAGAAACAAATAGTTTTCAAGGTTCTCAATTGCACGATTAAAAAAGCTACGTCATATTTAAGTCGACCAAGTTTACCGGGGAAACTTTTAAGAAACGTTTGGTGAAAATATGGAATGACATGCCTCAAGATATCGTGTGTACCATCTGTGATGCATTCCAATCACGCGTGTGGCTGACAATTCAAGCAAAGGGAGATAGAATTGAATTAAACTAAATTTTAAAGATATATCAAACAGGAAATACACTGAAAATAAAAATTCATACAAGATTCTTATTTTTATGACCATATACTTTTTCCTGGTTTTCTCTGTTCGGGACATAAACCTCTGCCACCAGTAATTTGATCTATTTTAGTATATCCCGTATCCTTTGGTTAGTGCATGAAGTAAGTGCAGTTAATTCATTACTATTGAGAAATTATGTGGTATTCTGTGTTGTTACAGATGTAATTGTTTGTTGTGTTGGTAATGAATCAAGTTGTTTTAAGTTTCCGCTATTTAAACCCTTCGCGATCATATACCTTACCGATAAGAGTTCCTACGCACCCTGCAAGCATCATTAGCTAATCGCTGAGAAATAGTTTTCTTGTACCTACCGGTTCGTTTTTCATGAATCATTTTAACTCAGGCTGTCGCTCGACATTCTTACAACATGCCCATTTCATCATAGTCGACCGATTCTTAACGATGGTTCTCCCAGCAACTGATGCAATTCCTAGTTCATTCGCCTGCTCTACTTCCGTCTTTCATCTGCAATCTCCCGTAGATCTTACGCAGCATCTTTTTTTCATAGACACCAAGGGCGCGTTGGTTGATCTTCCACTAGCATTGTCCGTGTTTCGTGGCCGTTGAGAACTACCGGTCTAATTCATGTCTTGTAGATGGTCAACTTTGAAGTTCGGCGAACTTTGTTCGATCTTATCGTCTTCGAAGTCCAAAGTAGGCACCAATACCTACCATAATGCGCCTTTGTATTTCTCTGCTGGTGTCGTTATCGGCGGTCACCAATGAGCCCAGATACACGAATTCATTCAGAGCTACCCCGATTTCATAGCTTTCTCTAATCTGTCTTCAGCTGGTCTCGGGATCGACCGGTATCATATAAGCCAATTTGAAATCGATGAAAAGATGACGAGTGGGCACGTTATATTCTCAACATTTCTGGTTCGTAATAGCGCAGACACGCATGTATTCCGCTAGGTATTGCCTCACAAACTTCTTCACAATTGGCGACAGGCGGCGGCTTAATACTTTTGGAGAGCAACTCTGTGTTGCCGCGCTCAGTAACGTGATTGCACTATAATTACAGCAATCCAGCTTGTCGCCCTCTTTGAAGATGCGACATACTATTCCTTCCATCCATTCCTCCGGTAATCATCCCTCCTACCAAATCTTGGTTACCCAGTACAGCGCCCTGGCCAGAGCTTTGCCACCGTATTTTAATAGCTCGCTTGGGAGTTGGTTAACTCCAGCAGCTTCGTTGTTATTTCAACCGACAAATTTCCTCCTCAACTTCCTGAAATGTTGGGGTCGGAATCCTGTTATATTCTGCGCGTGTTCCATGGATTTATTACAGTGCCACCTCACAATCTCCTGTGAGAAGGTTACCTCACAGGTCTATGAACGTATCAGCTTCTGGTACGTAGTTTTTGCGCAAGCTGTTCAACTTCTTGTAGAATTTGCGTGTATCATTAGCACGGTACAGGGCTCGGATTGTTTCGGCGGTCTCCACCTTTCATCTGGCGCTTCTTTCTCTTCGGAGAATAGAATTTTGCCCTCAATTTTGTCTGGTTCCATCACTAGCTCTTGCACGGCGTTGCAGCATTCTTCGTCCCGTGCTGGGGCATTCTTCTCACTTCACCATCTGCTTGCATTCGTCATCAAACCAGGCCATTTTTTCAATCTCGGTGCAGAAGTACCTAATGTCCCTATTGCAGTGCTACCATTGGCGGTCTCGGAGATCTTCCAGCCATTCTCCTCAAGAGAAGCTGACTGCCAAGCTGCTCTTCCGCCGGTAGGGCTACTTCTACCCGTCGCACGTCTTCCAACTACTCAACATATCAGAGATTATATCGTGAACACTTTATCCAATAAAATCGCGTAAATTCATCGCATTTTCCTAATTCAAACCAATTCAATTTTATTCCTCTAGAATTGCGTCTAGAATTAAATTTGATAAACATTCTATAAAGATATGGTTATTTTATTGAAGTATGTATATTAACACTGTACTCGAAAAATGAAACACAACTCAAAATGGCTGCCTCAAACTTAATTTTTTTACGTCGGATTTTCTTCTGGAAACAAGCAATACTGGCAGCGATTCTATTATTCTTGTGGATGTAAAACTTTTGTTGTGTAACGCGATTTTTTTCTCACATGAAAATCAAATTTCCTTATTGGTGGAGTGGGGTCCCCGACTTCTAACTAATGATCCTGTTCTGTTTGTTTGCTTAATTCTACTTTAAGTAACGGGTGGCCACCGAATAGTGGGAATGGAAAGAATGGCTCTGGGGAAGAAAAAACAACAACAAATATATACAGACCACTGGCCGGCTGATTGATCAATTTTTCGGATGCTGTTTCTTATCATGTTGATCAGTAGCTACGTGTCCTTGGTCTTCTAATTCTGGTCTTTTGGCACAAACGGTAGGTTTTGGCTATCTAGGAACGTTACCGGCTTCTTCGAAGTGTGATGATGGCTTATCCAATCGAAATACGTAGTCTTCTTCCAAGTGAAGTTTCAAAAAGAAAGAGATGAGAATTTTCAGCAAACACTCTGTTCGGTAGCCTTTCTGGTTGATGGTCAAGCCGCTTGGTTTGAAACAGATCATCCAGCTGCACTGAGATTTACCCTTGAGGGTCAGACAGCCAGCCAGCCAGCCAGCCGGCCAGACATACAGACAGACACAAAGACAGACAGACAGACAGACAGACAGACAGACATACAGACAGACAGACAGATAGATAGACAGACAGGCAGACAGACAGACAGACAGACAGACAGAAATTCATTTGTATATATATATTGATCTGTTTTAGATACCACCTAATAAATGGCATTCACATGTACAAAGAGATACTTCTAAAGGGTGTTTCGATCAAAATTTGGTCGACTAAAAATTGCCAGGCATTTCCATTCATCGTTCATTGAAAAATTTTGCACACCCCTATTTCTGGAAGATTCTCCATCCGAAACGTCGCAAAGAAGCTAGGATTGGTGCCTTCAACCTGATAGAGCTGAAAAACGAGCTGGGCTGTCGAATTACAAGAAAGTGGTTACTCCAAATTGTGACGATAAACAAAACACGTCGGCCAAAGCACGATCTCAAAAGTTCCAAACGACGATGCTAACAAAGTTTGATTGCGTGGTACAGGACGATTAAACTTACGTCAAGGCCGTCTTTAAACAGCTTTCTGGACAGGATTTTTTTACGGCAATCGGACGGGGAAAGCTGGCAGATATTTTCAAGCAGATTAAACTGTCAAAGTTCACGAATCAATATCTGGTGTGGCAGGCTTCTGTACCTGTGGCT
>JASCZW010004523.1:0-42541 GCA_034211315.2 Aedes japonicus | reverse complement strand
TTAATTTCCTTCAAGAAAAGTATTTAACATTGTTTGTAGCTCTTTTATTCATTGAGATATTCAATAAACAATATATTAACTTTTCAAAAATCTCAAAAAAAATGGGGGCAGCCCATGGGCCGAGGGGTTCACCGATTGGTCTAAAACTTTGTATTTTCGATTAATAGCCTAGAACAAGTATATCAGCCAATTTTGGTTCGAATCGAAGAGGGTCGATGCATTTCTCTGCTCACTTGATATGGAATGACCCATATTATATAGTATAGTATATTAGCATATTTTCGGTTGGTTTAATTCCACGCCGATATCGTAGTTTGTAACCATCAAAGATTTCTAACAGTTTGGATTGTTTCACTTCCCTGAATTAATATTATTTTTCTGCGAGAAATAAATCTTAGTACAGTCATAAAAACAACACTCTTTGATTGCTACCCAGTTAACCAATAAGCATTATCATATGCAGTAAATAAACCCTTAATCTGCATTGATCTGCATTGCATGCTTCAAGCTTTATATTAGCATTATATCAGCATATTGAGTGCTATCTGTTGTAAAGTTGGATTTAAAATGCTATTTAAATGCTTGTAGCCTGTAATAAGCATTTCGAATGCAAAATAGCATTAATGAGGCATTATCATAATATTGCAGTAAAACAACCGTATATTGGGCCAAAAGCGGCATTTATGTTGCGGCGATTTAATTGCTTGAAACGCTGCCATAAAAATACCTTGGAACTGCTTATTGGTTGCCTGGGTAGGCCTCTCAGTTTTGTTGGAGCACTACATTTTAACTCAGAAAACCACTGATTCAAATTATAAATTTAATTAATTGAATGATATTCTTGCAACTATACAAAAAGGCGATATTGATATAGTTAATCAGAATAAGACGTGAACAGTTAGGCGAGGATAAAATTTGCGGCGATATCATTTAGGCGGAATTAACTAACTTGTCAACGGATAATAGGACAAATTTCTGCAGGGCGAAATCAAGCCCTCAAAAAAAAAGTGGGCGCATGACATATCAGTAGAGAACAGTTTTTTTTATCTTATCATAAGGTTTAAAAATTTATACATCTTTAAAAAATAATAATTAACATACACAGATAAAAAGAAACATTGAATTTTATGCGTTATATAATGCACATAAATGGAATGCTAGATTTGGCAGAAATTAATGGGATATTTCATATAAATTGAGGCCAGATAACGCCTGCATCTAGCCTTTTGTATGTTGTAAACATTTTTGTATGTTGTATGGATGATTGTATACAACTTCGCTGTTTACGCCTCCTCTAGGTTGAAATTAAACGACAGGAAATTTTACGCGCTTGTTAAAATTAATTATTTTTTTCTGTGTAGTTATAAACTACAACGAAAGACAAATTGAGTACATTCCGGCTTAGGTCCTAATGAAAAATCATTGTCGATTGGCAGATGAAGAAGATTTCTGTCATTCATATATCAAACGTGATTTTCACGTAACTCAACATTCTACGTGAAAATCACATAAATTTCTCGTGATTTTTCACGTACAACTCACTGGCACGTAATGTTTACCTGATTTTACTGAAGAAGATTTGGTTACGTGTTCAGAGTAGAAAGTTACGTAAAATGTCACGTGGAAATAACGTGTGTTTTTGATGTGTTATTTCCGACAATGACGGAGAAAATAATTTCACGTTCACGCTCAAAAGCACAGCCTACTCTCAGTTTTTTTCTTTTGACGTGGTCCGTAGTTCAGACTCTGTTCCAAAATTCATTTCAAAACAATATTAATCCGCTCTTATCCCTCAATTATCCACGCCCGAAACATTTAAATCCATTAGTTGAAGCAATTACCATGCAACCTAATCGACTGTTGAACATTGTCATGCATCATCGCGGTTTGCGCCAATACGAACTACTCTCGGATGCAGTCAGCCAATAATGCATCAATCGCTCATTACAATAACAATCGAGTATTTTAATCTATACAAAATCAAATTCTGATTTAAATTAAATTTCTCGATCCTGATTTTACCCCCGATTGGCGTACTGCAAAAGGTACATCAATTATCTGTCCTGGCCATAAATGATGGCGAGCACAAACATATAAACCTAACTGCCGAATTGTGCCCGGTCTGGTCTGTTGGTGGTTGAGACACGACTTGCATTCCCAATGATGCCACGCTCCATCGGTCTCATCAAAATGTTTGTGTTTATGATTGAATTCCCAATTTTCGATATACCGACAGATGAAGTTGAGCTGGCAGCGTCTGATTTTGCTTGGCGATGCTGCTGCCTAGTTTATGGTGTCCCCTCCTTCCATCTCCTCCTATTAGAATAATGTGATTAATATTTATGTACACGTCCATTTCTGGGGCCGAGGCTACAATTTTTGCTTTTTTTGGGAATATTTTATTTCATTCCAAAATTTGAACAACCTGCAAAATTCACAGACGCCTGATTGGAGCACAATTGGGCGTTGGATGAGGAAGGAAAGGAAGCGAAAGCAGTGATCGGCGAAATGGAATTGGTTCGTGGAAGCGCAATGAATTATGTACATTAGTTGTGCAAATTTTCCGCGGATGGCTGATTCGAGTGATGTTGACGGATGATGGTGATGATGCTGCTGCTGCTGCTGCTGGCAAAACTACATTCTGAAGTGGCAGTTCGCGATATTTGCTTCAAATGGCTGTGGTGGGATTGCTTCATGAAATGTGACAAAGCGTTCTTCACTGGTGGTTGACATGGGGCGCTTTTTGGGAATTTCCAGAACATTTCATGTTCATTTATGATTTCCCCATAGGGATTTTGTTTTACAACCTTGTTGTTGGTTGTGGATGAGGAAGGTTCTAAAGGGAGGATCCATCACGCTTCGCCAATTCACACGTTCGACTGATTATTGTGATTATTCTTCAACTGAATGCGGCAAATAAATTCAAGTTTTGCTGTTGCGATTCAGATCGAGGTCCTATTTTACCACTGCTCTTTGTTTGATGGTTGTTACGAGATCAAGCTGTGCCTTTTTTGTGATTGATTGAAACTAAATTCTATAGGCATTTCCAAGTTTAATTGATAATATTTACGACATGAATATAGACAACAATCTTTCTAATTAGATTCATCCAGCAATATATCTCAGTTTGACATGGCTGGTAGAACTTTAAATATCACAGTCCTCCTAGTGGGTTCGAAAATCTCGTCCCAAAATATCCTACGTTCTATCTGGCATGCAAGTATGATACCAATCAGTCTAATAGAAGAAATTCCTTCTTGATTTATGTATTGCGGTGAGTGGATCACGTTCTCACACATTCAACCCGAAATTAGTCTGCTGCAACAAGACATACTTTGTGCACAGGAGTCAGAAATCAACAATATTCAAAACCATTTTTCAATCCCAATGAATGAAAAATATATCTCTATACTCTTGCTCACAAAATAAGCTTCGGAATCATATCCGTTGGCTTGGTAATGTTTCATCCTGGAGTGTGATTTTCAGCTTCGGCTCTATAAAAACTAATCAAAAGCAAAGTGATGAAAGTGTTTGCCAACATCAATTTGGATCCACATTCTCTGGTTCAGAGTAAGCTTTTCAACCCAAGGGTTAGGTGATAGTGTCTGTACAGGAACTGGTGCATAATCTAAATTCATTGTATGATTGATGACTCCCATTCATTCAAATTAAAATGCATTTTAACAATGTCATAAGAATTTTTCGTTTAAGCCATCTAGAAGGATAGTATCTTTTCTCCAAGTAGCGTACTTCGGCAGTTCATCAACCATAAAGACGTTAGAAAAACGAACGGTGGTATCAATCTAGATTAACCATGTGTATTGTTTTGCATTTGAATGTTAACCATAATGTACGGTTTCCCTAATGAACCTTTGCCATAAACTTTATGCATATTTAGATGGTCTTTTAAATACAAAAATAAAAACCCCAGTTACCAACGTCATCCATTGCATTACTGGTATTGTGATTGATTAACGTTAGATTAACGGGTGACAACTAAAATTTTGAATTTTTCTCAAGCTGTCAAAAAAAGAAAAACTAACAACATAAAAGGTTTTTACCACTCACCCCTACCGACAAAAACGAAATTTTAAATTTTGGCATTTGACAAGTGAGCTGTTTATGAATGTTGTCATGTGATTTATTCAGTATTATGTGCGTATCATTTTGCCATCAAATTTACATGACATTTTTTCTTTAACGACTACTATACGTTATGATCCCGCAACGTTTACCCACCACAGACGAACATAGTTAATATTTTTTAGAGTGTATTACGTGGTACCTTATGTCGGAAAAGGAGGCTGTGCCTGTGGTCGGACCTGACGTTCGCTGCAACTGAAAATTATTAAAAAACAATAATTTATTATCTAATGTGGTATTAGTAATACGTTGTTCGCAGCTCGTTAAGTGAGTTTTGGAAGTCAACCAAACCGGTCGCGTTTTCTGATCGGTGAAAAATCGTTGAATCTGTTCAATTTGTGATTATACGAATGATGTTGATGATGTTGTTTGAGATCGTTACCCCGCGTATGGGAGAATACAAGGAAGAACTATATCAGTGCGTATAATGTTATTGAGTGGTGAAAAATGAAGTAGTGTTTGCGTTTATTGAATGGTCAAAAAAAAATGTTAAGAAAAAATACGCAGAGCACAAAAAGTTGCTGGGTGACATGGTGAGCGAGTTCGATCGAGTGAAAACAAAAGGTCCGCTTCCAGCGGGCGCATGTTCAAGCTGATCCGACTGACGACAAGAAATTCCCGGAATACGTGAGTGATGTGCACCATCAGGTCTGGACACCGTGCTTTTGTTGCCGAGGGACAACGGCTGGATGAAAGCTCCTCTCCTTGATCTCGCTGGCGGAAGCCGTTCAGGGATTGAGCTACTATCCTGGTCAACTTGACCGGCAATGTGGCGTATATGTAGATGATATATGTAGTACATGTATATGTAAGTATTTATGAATGAAAGAGAATACAGGCGTGATTTTCAAATCCGGCCGAGATTGGTAAGCAATATTCCCAGTAACTCAAATTTTACTAATTTAGTTGAACATGAACTATATTGAACACATTTAACCATTCCACAAATAATAAATTATTGAAACTCGCCACATTTTATCTCTTAGACGACTATGAAGGTTGTTAAGTTTCCAGCGCTTTCAGCAATAGATGTCAGGATAATTATCAAATATTCAAACAGTTGTAAGGCCGTGGTACTGAAATTAGGATCTACGGCACTCAACATGTTTGGCAAAATGTTAATCTGGAAGTGGATAGGCTTATCTCGGTGACTGCCCCCTTATATTTTCAGACATTCTTCTCTTTTCAGAGACCAGCAGTAATGGCGCTATAACCATAAGCTATAAGGAGCTAGGACTATAGTTAATGCTAAAGTCCCAACCAAGAAGAAATGAAGCATCACTTAACCTTCTTAGACAAGATGCTCCCAACGACCATTATTGAATACATTTTTTGTTTGTACACCAAACAAGGTAATCTGTTCAACTTTTCTCTCTGACTATTAATTTCCTTTTTTTCTCTCTCTGGTACGCATTGGGTTCCCCGTGTCTTCTTAAGGTAGATACCAAATCCTCCCTATCACCAACGGTTGCATGAACGTGATGGTGAAGCGATCAGTGTCTTCGTGGAGATTATTGCATGAAAAAACGTATCAGTAACCGTAATCAGGTTCGTTTCATGATGGCGTACAATGTCTTCAACGAATTATTCCTCATCGTGGCTCCATCCACGAGGTGTGCAAACGTCGAAATCGATGTATTACGCGGTACCTTATGTCTAGATTGTTCATTTGTTATTTTTATTTTATTTTTATTCATCAACAGGTTATACTTGTAAACCCCTATTATGTTACTTAGCTAAACTAAAATGGCATTATTAGTGCGACATAAAACAATCAAAAACTACACTATCGATGCGAATAAGACAGGTCTATGAACCGAGGCGAAAACCCCTATTAATGAGTCTTTGTAAACCGCCAATTGCGCCAAACATACTGTAGTGGTTAGCTGTGGAGGTAACCACGCAGCATCGAACTATTTCTCAGGGCTCGTGGTTGCTCGTTGATGTTGATTTGCTCAGAAGATCAGGACAGTCGATGCGGCCTTGCAAGATGTTCGCGATTAACAAAGCCCTGGCTGTATGTCTACGGGCTAACAAAGGACTCAGGTTAATCAGATGGCAACGGCTACGTAGCTCCTTTCTGACCAAGGTAGTTTACGTAGCGTAGATCTCAAAAACCGTCGTTGAACAGCTTCTACTCTAACAACACCGTTGTTGTAATGAGAGTCCACATAGCTTAGCAATACTCTAATATAAACGACTTTACCAATGACGTACAACGACTTGAGGCAGTAGATGTCCGTGAAGTCTTTAATAATCGGAAGATGAACCGAGAACGCAGGGCGCTTTGCCGACAGCGGACGAGATACGCTGCTTGAAGGTAAAGTTGGGTGTCAGAATGACTCCTAGGTCCTTGACTTGACTGATGCGGTCAATTTCGGTGCCCAACAATTGTTCTTGAATAAAATAGTCATTTTTTTTGTGCGAAAATGATAATATGATTTGTTGGGTTGACATCCATGCGATTCAAATTGCCAATCGGCAAAAGCATTCAGCTGACATTGTGAAAGCGACAGTCATCGAGTGAATCCTCGAAGAAAGGTTTCAGGTCATCTGTAGTGGTCCTTCAGAAAGCCAAATTTACGTCGTTGAAGTAGATCAAAAAAATCAACGGTCCCAAGCTGCGAATGAAATTAAATTCTCCCATAGCCTCAATTTGATGCGGGCACTGCCTACTGGCATCGGTAATGTAAATCATTTGTAAAGTTGGTAGCAGTGGAGCGACCAACCATGAATCCGTGCTGGTCAGTACTAATATACGGTTTGCAGTGAGTGTGCAACGGTCCCATAATAACAACCTCAAACAGTTTAGCAACAGCGCCAAGCGAAGTTATGCGGAGAAAATTGCCAGCGTCTCGTTTGCTACCCTTTTTGTGTACTGGAACAAACTATCCGGGTGTAGTTTGAGAAAGGACGAGAATTCAAATCCGGCCTGGGATTGTGAGATAATTTGAGTTAAGAGCAGGGCTTGTTTATCATCTCTGCATCGATGTAGACTTGGCCCAAGGTTTGACCGGCATGGCGAACGTAGCTGGCCGCAAGTCTAATGTGGTCATTGCTCGATGTCTCCTCGGTGAAAACGCTAGAAAATTTCTCAGAAATAGCTGCTACATACCCTGCGGGTGGAAGCCTCATTCCGTGGAGCGACATAGACATACCTGTCTCTTTTTGAATGTTAACATTGCAAACAACGCACAATCCGTCGTTAGGTGCATTTGTTTATCAACGTTTAAGTTTTTTCGCTAAGAAATGCCGTAAAGCCCACACATTTTGTCAAGTGTCCAAAAATTGAAAAAATAGAAAAGCTTTAGTACCATCGCTGATATTGCTAAATAGTTCAAAGGTCAAAAAATGCGGCTTCATCTCACCAGCGGCATGATCAGGATGTCCATTGAGAAGACAGGTCCTCGGATTGACAGGACTATCGTGAACGCAGTTGGGCAAAACCGAGGCTTATCTTTCTCCCCTAAAGTTGGAAAACAAATCGAAAATGAGTTTTCAATTCACGTGACACCTTAAACAGTGGCTTCAAAAACATGGTCTGAATGGCAGAGAGTGGCACTTAAGAAGCTATAGTTACCCACAAAAAAAACATTAAAAAATGGCTTGAGTGAGCACAAGTTTACATTTTATGGACAATTGATGACTGGAATAAGATCAGATTAGACTAAAATAATGCTATTTGGATATCACGAAGAAAATGCGGTCTTGCGCCGAAAGCTAGAAAAAGGAGTGCTTAACGCCGATCGTGTCTATACAGGTATGTTCATGATTTGGTACCCGATAGCATCGTGGTGTTGGAGAGCTAGATTTTTATGACGGCATAATAGTAAAAGAAGTGTCTCTGGACATATTGAAGCAAAGATTTCCAGCAATCGTCCGAAAAACTGAAAATGAGCCGGTACACATTTCAGCAAGATAAAGAACCGCAAAACATACACTGAAAATTAATTTTCGTTTATATTACGAAATCGAAGGTAAGACTAACAAATCTATTTGTTGTTTTCTGCAACGAAACTGATTTGTACTTCTTAAGAAGCTACCTTCGTATTTAATGCCACACGCGCAACTGTCACAAGCACTAAGCATTTGTTAACAAAGAAAGAACATTCGTTCATTCTACGAAAACAATACATAGAGCTACGAGTAATTTGTTACCAATAAAAAAGAAACGTCTCTCTGCTAGCGATGGGCGATCTCGATCCGTTTTTTTCTGGATCGATTTTTGTGTGTCGATTAATCGATATTTTGAATCGATCCTATACTGTTCGACTTTTGACTGAATCGATTTTTTAGGGGAAGAATCGAGTTTCAAACTGTACACGCTATGAAAATAATACGGAAAAGTCGGTAGAAAATACCGAAAACCGCACAAAAGTGCACATACTGAAATTATTGATAAAATTTGATTACCGAAATTTCGGTATTGTTAGAAAGAATGACTAATTTTTTCACGGTTCTTTTTACCGAAAGTGCTTGTAACCAATGAGAGCATTTTAAACCAAATTTATGCAAAATCTAACGATAAAAATTGCAAATCCACTTTACTAGGTTACTAAGGTAAAATGTAACGTTTTCTTTCGGTTAATTTTACTGATACTTTAGGTTTTGCTACCAAAATCTAGAGTATCGGTAAAATGAAAAAAACCTTATTTTCGGTAATCTTATCTTAGCGGGTAGTACACGAAATAGGTAATCAGTGACTCAATAAGTGATTGCAACATGTTAACATGTTATTACAAGCTGCCAGACCTATTCTTAACGACATTGATCAATATCAAGAATCGCCATCGCCTATCACTAGATACACCTTGAACTTTGACATTTCTTCACCTCACTCCCGCTCTTTCGCTTTGCACAGCAAACCTCAGCAAACCTCTCGCAATGTTACCTGCTTAGCTGTTTTCGTGTTTTTGCCTAGCCCGTTTTGTGTAATTTTTACCTGTCACTGTCATTCCTGTTTTATTTAAGATATTTTGTCTGCGTTTAAAAAGAAAGGTTGAGAACGCCTGACATTCACCAGTTCGCTGGATAATGGTCTCTCTGATGACAATTGATTCACACGAATCTGTTTTCTATAGAACAATAAAACAAAAGATCAAACATGGAATTTGCTCTTTGGAAATGTTACAAATTACCCAAAATTTGCTTTGACAATTTATAAATTGTAATTATATAATAGAATATAATACAAATCAATTTTCTTTGAATCGATTCTTCCGCAGTCGATTTGTTCCTCGAATCGATTTTTTTCGATTTTGGGAATCGATTCAGCAGAACCGATTTTTTTGTGTAAAATGATCATTGCTAGTGGTTGCACGCATGACTGACAGATCTACTTTATCGGCTCAAAATGTAATGAAAAAAAAAGCGCATCCACAAGAAGTTGTCCGTGACATAGGATTCGATACTACATTTTCAGGGAGAGCTGTTACTGAGTCCGTGGCTGATCTTACTAGGCCATTCTGACTCGTGAGAAGTAACTTGATTATTATGCATGACGTTCTTACTCTCGACAGCGCTTTAATTTCTGTTTTGGGATGAATTCATGCTTCCCATCATCCTAGCAGCAACACGAATATTTATGAGTACAACTGAAGAGAAGCAGCGATTGGCTGATCTAAACAAAATTCATTTTGTGCATTGTACAAATAAGGTGTAATGATAGCATTTTATTAGATGACAAACAATATGAATGATTCATACAGTTCGTAAACGAGTGAAAGCTAATTTACGAAAATAAATTTTCAGTGTACGTCAAAACTGGTATCGTAATGGTTCAACGAACGAAATCGTTTCCGGGAATGTACGTTTTGAAAGTGGGAAGTAACTTTCGTCGTCCAAAACAAAACATTTGCAGGAAAAAAATTTAATCAACCTGTGGCATTGTGATTTCAGCATCGAAATCTGTTTCTCAGGGTACTCTGAGTCTACTGTCTTCTTTTCGGCACTTGATTCCGACTCTTTTCAATATTTTTCAGTTGTACTCGTGAGAACAGTTAAACTTTTGATTCCGTGATTCCTAGATGTTAAAGGCACGAGAAAAGATCGAAGTCCATTTGCGTCCATAATTTTGGCTGGTCTTCCAGTCCCTTGTTTGCGAGTAGGTGTTGGGGATCTTAGAAATATGAAAACAGTTGAAGCCGCAAAATTTTCGCGCTGAAATTGTTGTACCGTATACTTTTTGCCGAGATTTCAACATTAAACAAAAAATATTAGCAGAAAAAAAGAGAAAAGACTTTCCGTGTTTTAGAGTATTGTAGATAGCCCGTTTTGCCTCAATTTACCCTAAGATAATGGTTTTCCCTTTCTGCATATATTGAAAATTTAACCCATATAACGATGAACTCTTTGAATTGGTCAGATGCCAAGGTGTCTTACCTGGAGTATAAACGGCTTCCTCGTAAACGTTTGGTTCGGTTCGGTTCAAAAACCAGCGGCTTTTCTTACTTGGAAATTTGGGTTCATTTTTTCACACTGTGCAATGCTTCAATTCCACGGCTCATAGAGAGAACGTAGAGAACAACCTGTACCACGACTTCCACAAAAAATACTGATCGACAGAAATGTTTAGACCCAGTGCCCCATGCCAGTTTCCGTTAGCTCGGGTCCCAAACCACCGAGTATCGCATTTTGACCTCATGCTATTTGCATTTTTCTTCACAAATCGACATCAAAAATTTAAATTTTGAAATATTTTGAGAACCACTTAAATAACTGCTTCAGCTTGAATGTAAATTCTCCAGAACCCAGATTTTCTAATTTTAAGACTATAACAAACAGCTGTGCAGAAAAATGGTCAAGTATACATAAGTAAATGCCTGAAAAACGACTGCTTCCGTTACACAAAACACACAACGTTCCTACATTTTTTTGGCCGAACCTAGCCTCTTCCCTAGTAGCACACTTGTAGCCATTCGGTTGAAATAACATAAATATTACTTGGTAAGTCGTGTTCAAGTTACTTCAGCTAACTAATTATGACCGAAGTGTGCTACTTGGTTGTCACTTACCCAAGGATGTTCTGGAGTAGGTAAAAAACGAATGGTGTCAATTTCGTGCCGAAATATCTCAATCCCCCAAACTCTACAGAGTTGCGGCCAATTGAAAAATATTGGGCTACAATGAAGCACGAACTTCGTAAGCATCCTAAAGTTGTCACTACAGAACAGGAAATGTTGACAGCGGAAAAAAATGTCGGTTCAAGCGTTGTACGAACTCTTATGGGTGGTATTAAGAAGAAAGTTCGGACTTCTGGATTTGCTCAATAAATACAATTAAATGAAAATACTTAAACCAGGATTATACACTGTATTTTGTTCCCAAAAAAATTTATGACAACTAGTTGAGAGACTTGTTTTTGAGGACGAGTTCAAAGTGATGCAATTTAACTGTGGACACCCTTCAGTACAGTGAACTTCCCAAATTTTGCGGATTCCCTTGATAATGGTCTCAAATGATAAATGGGGATTGACTTTTGTTGTTTCATTAGAAAATATCCCGCGATTCCTTCAGCAAAGTTGTTCAGTAGATCAACGCATTTAGGATGGTAAACTTAAATGTTCAAAATAATCTCACTTAGCTAGTGTGCATGTGAATTTACTTTATAACCTGAATCTTGAGATCCTTGAGATATATAGCAAGTTGGCGTCTTCGACAAAGATGTATGGTTGAGTGAGGCCTTTCAGATGGCGTTAACATTAGTTCAGAACTCGTCCACTACGTGGCACTAGCGTAGATGTGAACTTTGTGTATTACCCGTATTTTGAGATTTACATCGTGTATAAATTTACTGTTTTCAGGAAAGTTGTAAAATGATAAGCTTCCAGATGCTTGACTCAACAGTTCAGAGAGATATCACACCGTGTTGCTAGTGTGTTTATAAACTTACTGTATAATCTGAATCTCGGGATCATTGAGATATAGCAAGATGGCATCTTCAAAAAAGATATTCGAGGGCAAAGAGATTTTTGAATGGTGTACACATTAGATTAGAACTCGGCCGCTACGTGGTGCTAGTGTTCACTTTTTTGTAATATCTGTATTTTGATTTCCAGATCATGTATGAATTCATTGTTTTCAGAAAATTTATTCGACAAATCCTGGTCTTCCAGACGGTCGACTTCATAGTTCAGGGGCCGTAGTTTGGATCCTCGAAACGAAAGACTTTTTGTACGAACGCTTGTGAGAAAAAGTTCTTCGTTTCGAGTTTCAAAATAAGGCCCCAGCTTTATTTTCACTGTGTGGTACTGGTCTACCTGTAATCTATGTAATGAATGTTTATCGCTAGTACACGTGAGAGGTTGATTACTCCAATATTGGTATTTTTGGTACGTTCTTCTGACAAATTCTGGGTTATTCTTTCAAAGAAGTCCTTCACAACTTAGAACTTTCAGATAACTTCATGAAAGTTCTTCAGAGAACTTCATGGGAGTGAACTCTCATGGAAGTTCTGCAGAGAACTTCAGAGAAGTTCTGCAGAAAACTTCAGGCAAGTTCTTCAGAGAACTTTATTGAAGCTCTTCAGGGAACTTCATGAAAAGTTCTTCAGAGAACTTCATGGAAGTGCTTCAGAGAACTTTAGAGAAATTCTGCAGAGAACTTCAGAGAAACTCTTTACAATGCTTCGGGAATGTCCTTCAGAAAAATTCATGGACCTTCTACAGAGAACTTCAGGGATTTTCTTCAGAGAACTACAGGAAAGTTTTTCAGTGAACTTCACGGAAGTATTTCAGAGAATTTCAGGGAAGTTTTTCAGAGAACTTCAGGGAAGTGCTTCGATAAACTTCAGGAAAGTTCTTCACAGAATTTCATGGAAGTTCTTTAGAGCACTTCCGAGAAGTTTTAAAGAAAACTTCAGGTAAATTCTTCAGAAAACTTCAGGGAAGTTCTTCAGAGAATTTCATAGAAGTTCTTCAGAGAACCTCAAGGAAGTGTCACGCAGAACTCCAGAAAAGTTCTTCAGAGAGCTCCAGCGAAGTTTTTCAGAGAACTCCGGCGAAGTTTTTCAGAGAACTTCAGCGAAGTCTTTCAGAGAACTTCAGTGAAGTCTTTCAGAGAACTTCAGCGAAGTTTTTCAGAGAACTTCAGAGATGTTTTGCAGAGAATCCCTAGATAATTACAATCAACAGAGATGCAATTGCCCAATTTCTGGATTAGAACAATAGCGTCACGTTTTCATTCCACATGTCCTTTTTCGTAGCAAACGGTTGAATACAACCGGAAGTGCTTGGGAGAACTTCAGGAAAGTCCTTCAGAGAACTTCAGGGAAGTTCTTCAAAGAACCTCAGGGAAGTGCCTCGCAAAACTCCAGAAAAGTTCTTCAGAGAGCTCCAGCGAAGTTTTTCAGAGAACTTCAGGGAAGTACTTCAGAGAACTCCAGCGAAGTTTTTCAGAGAACTTCAGCGAAGTCTTTCAGAGAACTTCAGTGAAGTCTTTCAGAGAACTTTAGCGAAGTCTTTCAGAGGACTTCAGAGATGTTTTGCAGTGAACCCCTGGATAATTACAATCGACAGAGATGCAATTGTCTGATTTGTGGATAAGAACAATAGCGTCACGTTTCCATTCCACATGTCCTTTTTCGTAGCAAACGGTTGAATGCAAACTGAAAGTGCTACTGGAGAACTTCAGGAAAGTCCTTCAGAGAACTTCAGGGAAGTTCTTCAAAGAACCTCAGGGAAGTGCCTCGCAGAACTTCAGAAAAGTTCTTCAGAGAGCTCCAGCGAAGTTTTTCAGAGAACTCCAGCAAAGTTTTTCAGAGAACTTCAGGAAAGTACTTCAGAGAACTTCAGCGAAGTCTTTCAGAGAACTTCAGCGAAGTCTTTCAGAGAACTTCAGCAAAGTCTTTCAGAGAACTTCAGAGATGTTTTGCAGTGAACCCCTGGATAATTACAAGCGACAGAGATGCAATTGCCTGATTTCTGGATCAGAACAATAGCGTCACGTTTCCATTCCACATGTCCTTTCTCCAGTAATAAAGTGCGTATTCCGCACCGTCGATACTTTCTTTTCCAGATCCTCCACCGCATTCCGTGCGTCGTTTGATGAAAATTGAATAACGGGAAGAGTGATGTCGTGCGATAAAATGTTAGCGAAACAGTATTGACGTGGAATGGATGACACTCTGCTGAAGAAGTTTTCAAAAAATGTAGCAAAGAGTTCAGTGGCTTCTGCATAAAAGCGAGCATGAGATCCATTATCTTTTCCGTTGCAGGGAATGCGTAAAATCTATTTTTGGCTTTTCATGGAATAAGAGCTTATTTTACCCCACTTCCCCTTATAGTCTTGAATTATTTATAGACATATTTGCACGGAGAGGCTCAAGATCAAGACAATAGTGTTAGTCAAATGTGAAAGTTCCTGTAAAAACGCATAGAAGCTGTTTCAACTATCGCACGACTCTGTGAACGAAGATATGGCTGATTTTACCCCACTTCCCCTTGTATTCTTGAATAGTTTATAGATATCTTTGCTCGGAGTCACTCAAGATCAACTAAATAAAGCTTATTCTATGTAAAATTTCCTGGAAAATTGAATAGGAGTTATTTCGTTTACCGCACGGCTCTGCGAACGAAGATTTTGCTGATTTTAACCCACTTATCCTTGTATTTTTGTATAATTCTAGACAAAATAGTCAAAAGGTCGCAAGTAACATTTGTAAACAATAACTTCTATCGTATTTTTCTGGAATCTGCTTGCTCCCACAAACAAAATAGCACCATAAACAGATACAGGGCGTTATTACCTTCCCGTTGGTAGTAAATATGGATGTTAGCAACCTGGCATTTCCAGGAAATTTACGTTTTAGGTCATTGTTTACAATTGTTACTTCCGACCTTTTGACGATTTTGTCTAGAATTTGTAGATATCTTTGCACAGAGTGGCTCAATATCAACGAAATAGCATTAATCTCATATAAAAGTTCCTGAAAAATCGAATCGAAGCTGTTTTAACGACCGTACAGCTCTGCGAACAAATATATGGCTGGTTTTACCCCACTTCTCCTTGTATTCTTGTATTAACGATTGCACTCTCCCTTGTCGTCTCTGTGCAAACACAATTGCAAAAACAGGCACGATGGCAGGCCCAACTAGTTTGTGAATAAGTATTTAAATAAAATGTTCCCTCTATGAACCCATAAAATGCCATTTTGTAACTAGCATCAACATTTTTCATTTTGCTACCATTTACCAAAGCACGAGCCAAAGTACAGAGTAAAGCACAGAGTAGAGCACTGTGCATTACTCTTTACCTCTGAAAGAGAAGGGCCTGAGCTGCTATCTGTTTCTCGTGCTGCTACGAAACGCACACTTGAAGTTGGGTGAAGCACTTGCCTATTTTGCACTACTCTGTATTTTTCGACAATCCCTGCACAGAAGTTGTCTCCATTGCATTCGGTTCATGGCTGCACTTCGTCAGCCTCGCTGTCTGCGGAGAGTCCGCACGTCGCCTTCTACTTGATCGATCTACATTGCTTCTTCTTGTACCCGACGGTTCGTTTTCGAGAACCACTTTAACAGGACAGTCGTCTTACATTCTTACGACATGCCCAGCCCATCGTAGTCGACCGATTTTAGCGATGTGTACGTTGGGAGGTTCTTGCAGCAACTGGTGCAATTCGTGGTTAATTCGCCTCCTCCAGGTTCCGTCTTCCATCTGCACTCCACCGTAGATGGTACGTAGCACCTTCCGTTCAAAGACTCCAAGGCCGCGTTGGTCCTCCACCAGCAATGTTCATGTTTCGTGGCCGTAGAGAACTACCGGTCTAATTAATGTCTTGTAGATGGTCAACTTTGTGGTTCGGCGAACTTTGTTCGATCTTAGCGTCCTTCGGAGTCCAAAGTAAACACGATTGCCAGCCATAAAGCGCCTTTGTATTTCTCTGCTGATGATAAGGTCTACATGATCTGGTAGATTACCAAAGACAAGATCATGTACTCCACCATTGATATCATCGAGACTGCAGACTTGTTGCAAACCAGTGGCAAACCAGCTGCCACAGCAATTGGTAGAGCAAGTTTTTTCGGAAAGCTTCTTAGTTCCGTCTTTCAGCTTGCAATCACAGACAGATGAGAAGTCATGCCGAGCAATCGTGGGAAAAGACTGTGCTCTACGTTCAATTGAAAAAGAATTGAGCCGTCGGTGAAGAATTAAAGTGTTTGTTGCACAGCCATGCGCAGCCTTTGTATTGGAATAATTTAATCTGAACCTGTCTGCTCTTACTTGGAATTCCTCATACGCAAAAAAATATATGCCCTTTCATGGAGGATATTAAATCATTTATTCAAATTGCATTACCTCGATTACAGGCACATTTCATTTCCAGTCCGGTTTAAAGCAACACAATGGAGTTAATAGGGGAGAACGTGCATAGAACGCCCCTTGGGGCAGAACGTCTTTTTCAGTTATTCAATGTTGCATTAATTTTTCTTGACTTGTAAGGTAGTTTTGCTAATTGGGGTGTGAACCTAGAACAACTACATGATGAAGCTCCCAAATACTCGATTATATCCATGAAAAAACCTATTTTAAACCCACTGGAGCGTTCTGTACCATTCTCCCATACATGCATCCTTTTGACATCATATGTGCAACCGTTCTGTCACATTAATTTCGATTGCCTGCACCACAATTTACACACCGTATGGGCATTCCATAAAGAAAATACATTCCATCTCTCAGAATTCAACAACATTTTAATTGCACATATTCATTGATCGTCTTCCATGAAAACAGGTATCTGGATGGGGAGCTTTGGCAAACATAATTGATTGAATGTACTGGAAAATTTCTATCAAATGTGTTAATTTATTGTGTCCTGTCCTCCTGGACAGAAATATCCACTCTGCTGGCAGAAACACAATGGAGCATCCTGCAGCACCACCAGCAGGCGAACAATATCCACTTCTTCTGGCTCAGGATTACCTTCCCACTACAGCCGACATCACTTTTCCGCCTGGGATGAGTGTCGTCGTCTATGTGTATCTAATAATAAACTGATAAATTCATTAGATTTTTGATTATTCTTCCATATTTTCTCCGCTCACCACCGATGGCAATGATGGTGCTTTGTCGACTTCTCGGGGCAACAACGCACTTGACTGCTTGCTGCCAGCATCCGAGAGGTCGCTCCGTCAGTTGCCGGTCGACGCGATGACAAACTCTCATCGAAAGAGATAATCCAATTTAACGCCAACGTTCAGCAAAATTATGGTGATACTCGAAATTGCGATGGCTGCCATTCCGGAAAGACGATTCCACCGTTGTGCTTTCAAGGAGCCGAACGGGGATATTATTTCAACTTTTAACATCGAAGAGTAGAACTAGCAGCATGCAATTTTGAATCTCGATTTTTTTTTTTTCGCAAAACACCCAAAACCCCTCGCCGTTTTAAATTGAGACCACAGCACAGCACCAGAGGCTCAATCAATTCGAGCTGCACACACATGGCAAACACGTACGGAGAAATTTTTCAACTTTTAACCTTTCACTTAGCAGTGCCAAGATTGACACCACTCACATTGGAAAACATCATTCAAGGGGCGGGGAGAGGGGGGGGGGGGCTGCATCGCCTGGTGTCATAACCCATCTTCACACTCGCTTTCTTACGACCAACAACGGTGCCAGCTCAACCCAATCAAGAAGGGCACTCGCTCACTGTGGGGAACAGCCAGCTGAATGCTCAAATCCCAGACTTCGTTAGGAATAAAGCTGCATTCTTTCGTAGCTGGCATGGCGTGATACTGACATTGTGCTGGAGCTGTTCATTTTCAGTCCCAAAGGTGGGTTTCTTGCAGGAACCCGGCAGACGCGAGCACGATTCATTACTGTTGTTCATATTTTACTTGTTATAATTTTTTTTCCGAACCGCAGAAGACTGTGAAGCTGGGGAATGTATGGTGAATTTGTTTTGCTGTGCTCACGCAAAACAAATGACTTATATGCTTTGTGATCCCATTGCAATCCAACACTCTTCTTGGACATTCTGCGGCTCTCGAGTAAGTTTTTGCATTACCAAGCGCTGTAACATTCGTACATTACCTGACACAGGAAGGTTGCACTGATGCAAATCTGAGACAATTATTGTATTTTCCATGGGGGGATATAAACAGGAGCCGTGATTTTTTTAGTAGCAGGTACAGTACGTAATGTATATGTCTTCTTCACGTTTCATTTTCCATCTGCATTATATCATAGACGGCACGAGTTATCTTCCTGTCAGACGTAACACAGGTAACCAATAAGCAGTTCCAAAGCATTTTTACTGCAGCCTATCAAGCAATTAAGTCACCTTAAATGCAACATAAATGCCGCTTTTCACTGCAATGCTATGATAATGCTTCATCAATGCTATTTTGCATTCAAAATGCGTATTAGGGTAATTTGCCAATTATTGCACACCACCCAATAATTGCACACTTCAGTGTTTTTGTAGTTCTTCTCCAGGATTCAGGTTATAATTTCTAGCTGTACAATGATTTTCACTGCAAAATTCAGTTTTGCATCCAATTTTGTGGTATTCTGCGTAAAATAAAGTTATTTTTTAATATAAAAATGTGTTTTCTCAATTTTCTGTGTCTCAGTTTCGCCTTCAACTGACGATTTTCTTATCAGAATTCATAAAAAAGTTCATTTCCGATACATGCTTTTAAAAAATATTAAAGGGAAATACAGATGTTCTTTGCATTTATTTAATAACTTGAAACTTACTCTTCTCAATACGTTAATTAAAGTTGGCCCATTTATTAGAAAAGCCTTTTAAAAAATTTTAATATTCAATAATTGGGATAACGTCCAATACCCCTTCCCGTTTCATTGCACACGTCCTAACCTCGTTTTTCATGCATCGAATATTTGACAGTTCACTCCAGGGATGCCATATTCACAGACATGTCTGTAAATTTGCAAACTTTTCATTTTTATTGCAGACTTTTTTAACAATGCAGACATTTTGCAGACATTTTATTTATGTTGCAGACTTTTACAGACATTTGAAATATTTTTTAAATTTCAAATAAAGGTATTCTTTGACGATCGGATTTAAAACGTACGAGGATCTGAACAGTATAGTATATACGGTAAGAAGCTTTGTTGTAATATTTTAAAATATCGTAGGTATCATTTAAAGTAGAAATCCTTGAAAAAACGAAAGCGGTTGGCCACTTGAAGACACATTGGGCCTGGAAATAAGTATCGTATAGGCCCTTTCCGAGGGTAACATGAAGTCCCTACTTATGTAGTGTTCAATCCCACGCGTGTTCAAACCCATGCGAAAAATTACTGTCAAAGCGTTGGTAATATTCAAGGTTTACAACAATACAAATCATATTTGAGAAATTTAGAGACCCCTTCGAAAAAAATAACTTCTCATGTGGTCAGGTAGAAAATTCTCAGAAGGAGCAACCAATTCATGCAAGAAGAACCTTCAAAAATTCATTACCGAAGTTCAAGATCATACTTACCGGAATTTCAAGACAGAACTTCCCCAAAAATCAGGAGAGGACTTATCAGAGCTTCAGAAAGAAGTGTAACGAAGATGACTTCTTTAAAGTTTGGAAGGTTCAGAGGTTTTGGAGTTATTCCCAGAAATTCAAAATTGAACTTCACAGAAGTTCAGAAAAAAAACATTCCCAAATTAACTAGAAATTAGAAGAAAAATTAGTAACTTCCAATTAATTCCAACTACCTTTGCTTATCTTCGACAGATACGCGTATTTCGTCTACAATGTGCAGACTTCTTCAGTGTCTCGTACTAATAACTCGACTTGCAAACTCCCAAATTCCCAGGAAGGGCACTACCTATAATTTATCAAAAAATCAGGAAAAAAAATCCTCAGGACGATGTGTCGTAGAAGCTGAGGAAAGAACTTCTCTCAAGTTCAGGAAATAAATTCCCAGATGTTCCGGAAGAAACTTCTCGAATGGTTAGTTGGAACTTCCTAAAAGTGCTTGGCAGCTTTTCCAAAGCTTAGACGAGAACATTCTGCATTTCAGAATAAGGATTTCTCAAAATTCTTTAGAGAGAAAAAAATTAAACTACCCAGGAGCGTTGGGGGTGCTTCTTTCTTATTTGAGCACGAATTCCCCAATAGTTCCGGAACAAACTTCTCAAAAGTTCTGGAGAAAACTTCCCAAAAGTTCTAAAGAGGACTTCTCAGAAGTCTAGGAAGAAACTTCAAGAACAAATTTATGGGAATTTTCCTAAAAATTTTGGAATAAAATTATCCTTGCAGTTCTGGATGGGACCAATCAGAAGTTTGAAAAGAATAAGCTCAGGAAAAAACTTTCCCGAATTTCAGGAAGAAACCTACCAGAGAGGGCACTACCTGTAGGATAAAGAAGGAATTTTTCGAAAAATTAATAGAAAACTCCTCAGAAGTTCACAAGAGGACTTCTTAGAAGTTATGAAGAGACCAAAAGTTCAGTTGCAACTACCCAGAAGTGCTAGAGAGCTTCCCTAAAGTTCCGAATCGAACATTCATGCATTTCAGAATGAAAACTGCTCAAAGTTCACGAAACCTCAGAAGTTATGGTAGATTCTTTTGATAAAATCAGGAAGAAAATTTCCAGAAGTATAGGGGGATCAAGCATGAATTTCTCAGATATTCGGGAACAAACTTCCCCGAAGTTCAGACAAATACTCCCCTGAAGTTCAGAAGAGATTATTTCCCCTGAAGCTCAGAAAAGAACTTCTCAGAAGTTCAGGAAAAAACTTCTAACAACTTAAGAAGATTTTCCAAGAATTTCTGGAGAGTACTTTCTGCAGAAATTTTCCTCGTAGTTCAGGGCAGGACTTTTCAGAAGCTTAGAAGATATTATGTTCAGGAAAAAAATTACCAACTGTTTCTGGAAGGTAAGGTTGGGTTCTTAAATGTGAATTTTGAAGAAAATAAGGAGTGGCTGCCAAGAAGTTCATGAGGAATCTTGCCTGAAGTTCAGGAGGAAACTTCCCAGAATAAAGCAAAAAGCCTTGCAGAAGCTCAGAAGAGAGTTTCCCTGAAATTTAAGAGATAATCACTGACTAACCGAAGAAGCAATCTATACAAAAATTATTCATATAACCATAATGATATTGATGATCATGAGTGATGTTTACATCATATTAAAATGGTGTGTACCATATGGTACCATAATGGTTATTGTTGAATCAAAAAAAAAATTTGTTGATTTTATCAAATGAAAATTGTGATTTTAAAATACAAAACTGGAAAGAGCGTTACAGGGGGATAAAAACTATAGAAAATTGTGTCATCTATGCGAATGCTTCAAGCTTCAGTGTCACTTTAAAAATATGAAAAAATAGTGTAAGGTTGCAAACAATCCAAGAAAAAGATGCAGATATGTTAACATTATCACACAAACAGCGATAATGACATAGCTCGCTCTCTTATGACGTCATTTCGTTGAAACAAGTCTAATTTAAAAAAAAAATTACAGACTTTTATAGACGTTCCCAGACATTTCAAATTTTTATCACAGACATTTGAAAAAATATCTGGCATCCCTGGTTCACTCGATTGCGGTGTTGTTATTGTTTACTCTCGCAAGCGGCATGATCCAAAGTTTTGTATTTTGCAGTTTCTCAACGCTTATGGCGAACTTTGCTGATCGGAGATCGCAGTAAGCATTGCGCGTGGACGGTTTGTTTTCCATCAGCTGTCATGGTTTTTCTGTTCTACCGCGAGTAAGAATTTCGAAGGAAATTTTTTCGAGAGGATTAGATAGTGGAAGTTGTAGTGTAGTGTTGAGCTCTTCATCTTGATAGTGATAGGTCGCTATCGCGTTTATTGCGGTCCAACACGAGGCTTTCGACTGGTGTGAGAACAAAGTGTCCCCGGTGCAGACGGAGCCCGGAACGTGCAGCCTTGCGGCGACAGGAGGAGCTCGAGTTCACCCGCGTCGCTCGGAGATGTTAGGTTGATGGTCGTGGAGCGTTCATGGTCGCCATCTCCTTAGGAACGGAGTGTTGTCTGGAGGGTGCGCGGACCTGCTCTGGTTGCTCGATGTTGCAGCTTCACAGCAGTGGAATGTTCTGGAAACCCGGGTGAGCTCTTTCCATTTTCTCCTTTGTGTCTCATTCCAGTTTTTTTTTTGAATATTTTTTGTGTATGAGATTTGAATGTTTGGTGGGCAATGAGTGATGTGTTGACATCCTCGAAGTAAGGAGCGACTTGTGGCCCTCGCATGTTCCTGTCTTACGCGTCTGCAGGTCGTGCGATTCCGGAGGATTGCCGGCCAAAGCGTGGAGACGCTTGTTGTCAATTTGACAATAGTGTGACGGGGATGCGAACGAAGATCGTGTACTTTTGACTCATATTGTATGTTTTCAATTCTCATTTGATGAATGGTTTCGGCACGCTTTGGAATTGTCTTTGCAGTCCAAGACCATTTATCTTGGGAGCATCGAAGCTCGATTCGGGGCTCAATTTGTTTTTGTTTTCTAGCATGAACATTTAAATTTCATTTTTGAACTTCTGTATACACAAAGTTTTTTTTTTTTTTTTTGCGCGATGCGTTCCACTTTTGGTACATGGAACCGTGTAGAGGAGACTAAGTAGAGTTGATGGATTCACATGCTTAAACATTTTATATCGCTAAAGTTTTGTTTGGATTCGTTGCATTTCATGCAGTGGTCAGGGTGCAGTTTTTTAAATTTTGAGTATTTACACCAGAAATTGTGGATTTTTGAAAACTGCCGTATGATTGCTTTTGGCCCAAGACGTAGGTGTGACTTGAGTTAGGTCGAAGCAACTTCCGTTCTGAGTTGTTGCCGAGAACAGCCCTGTAAGGAAAGACCGTGCAAAAGGTACCTTAGCGCAAGCACTGTTTTCATAAACGCTGACATGTGGCCGTGAGCTGGATGAGCCATTTATTTCAGATCTGCCGGGATCTTCTATTGCTTGTACCGCTGTCGTTGGAATGTAGCTAGCATAAGGAAGACTTTTTAAAGGATGTCTTCTAGAAAAATGTGTTGCTTTTCAGAGGGGCTTCATAAGTCCTTTATTTCAGGTGTATGATTGTTGTAATGATCAACTCCGTTTTTCAGCTTTTCCAGGACCTTTAGGAAATTTGAACGCACCTTTTGTTTTTGTTTTCAGTAGCAGTCCAGTGAGTGTCAGTTGCATTTTTACATATATGTTTTTGGTGAAATGTTTGCACAATGGATACAGTTTTTTGTTGTCCGGTGGCGCGAGTCCGGGTACGGTGTTTTAGCAGTAGACTGCAAACGGTATGTCACGCTATCTTTTGTTTTGTTGACCCATTGTCCGGTGGCGTGAAATAGAATTGCAGAGAGATGTAGAGGGGTGTTAGTAAGATGTGACTCATAGTAGGAAGGCATGGATGATTGCATATTTCAGTTCAAATCAAGTACGGTGGTGTGGAGATCAGGAAGGGAATGAACATAAAGTGTGGCTTGACCGGAACCTGAAGATGGCTAGGTGGCACTATTCCCGGGTCATGGTGATGCGATGTGAGACCGGCGGTCGTAATAATAGGTGTGGGAATAGTAAGGTGAGTTGGCCATGGTTTCGATATGTATGTATATGTATGTGTATGTATGTGTATGTTTGTGTATGTATACATGTGTATGTATGTGTGAATGTTCATTTAATTTTATAATGCATAATATATATATGGATCACATCACTTATCAAGGTGAATCCCGATCCATCGAGCCTCACCTACTAAGCATAGAAAACCTCCTTCCTGTGACCTTTGTGGGGATGCAGAGGTAAACACGGTCCCTAATCAGCAAAGGTCACACTAACTTTCCTTCCCTATTCCCAACTGATTGCAAGGACGTGGCCGGCGCCGTTATTGATTATTAAAGAAATTGAGTCACTGAAACGTGTACAGTGAGAATGGCTCGGTTACTCCCAGCCCCATTCAGTTGATTCATTGTGCAATTTCACTGATTCTGATCAATCACGGAGTAGCAACCATCGATACGTGCAGTCAGTTAAGCTTAGCTAAGCTAAGCTAAGCTAAGCTAAGCTTATGGCGAACTTTTATGATCAACAATGGATGTAGAACTAAGAATCAAGTATAAGTTATTTCCCTATAATTTGTCATGATAATGTTGATTTCAGCGAAGCGCTTCTTCTATTCTCGAGCCGAGCGCCCGTGCCCCGCTTCCATCGAAAAACACCAAAAATTACACGTAAGTATCTCTTGAATGGGCTGCTGTTACCGTGGAGTGCCTAAATCTACGATTATGTTTCGATTAAGCAAAAAATGGACGTAAAAAATTCGTCGAGGTCCACAAAATCTTCTTCGATAAGAATCCTCGTGAATCGATGTTCGAGAATACCACGCCAGGTAAATACAATCAAAACAGCCGTAATCATTGCATAAAACAAACCAAAAAATTGCTTTTCGTAAGTCTCAGATGGTTGTGGCTGCTCCTTGGTCGTCGTAAATAGCTTATCATTAGAACTCCGGAGAACTCTACTGTGTCTGGTGCAACCGTTTCTGAACTGGACATTCGCACCGGATTTGAAAATCCATGTGCTGCCGAATAAAGTGTGTTTCGATCAAAAATTGAATCGATTTGAACTCGTGATGCACTTCCTTTCATCGTGCATTAAAATTTTTTGCACACCTCTCCTTTTGAAGATATGTGCGTGTAGCATCATGCCTCTATTTGGATTTTGAAATTAGCACTTCAGTGATCAATATGTCTTCGAAGGAAGAGAAGCAACGCATCTAAATTTTGCACGTGCATGGCGAATATCCAAACTACAAGTGTTCAGTGAACGCCAAGAAAGCTGGATCGGTGGAAATCGAAAGCCGGAGGCCACAGCGATGACAAAAAGAGTTGCCCGCTGCTTCTAACGGAACCCCAAACTCCGTCCGAGATAGAGCTAAAAAACGAGCCGGACTTTCGACTTACAAGAAAGTTGTGACTCCAAATCGCGACGATAAACAATACACGTCGGCCAAAGCACGATCGCGAAACGAACGATGCTGACGAAGTTTGATTGCGTGGTACAAGATGATGAAACTTACGTCAAGGAAGACTTTAAACAGCTACCTGGACAGGATTTTTTTACGGCACGGGGAAAGGGGGCAGATATCTTCAAGCACATTAAACTGCCAAAGCTCGCGGGGAAAGATCTGGTGTGGCAAGCCATCTGTACCTGTGACTTGAAGAGCAAGTAAGTGCCTACAAAAACGTCTACTGCCTTTGCTGAAATGACACAATTTTTCCGTTTGGTTTTGGCCGGATTTGGCATCTTGCAATTATGGAAAAAAGGCCATGGAGTGGTATGCTGCCAACAACGTTCAAGTGGTGCCTAAGGACAGAACCCTCCCTAACAAGCCAGAGCTCCGCCTAATCGCACAATATTGGACCATCGTTAAGCGGAACCTTAAGAAGACTCAAAAACTGCTTTGAGCGAGAAACAGTTGAATGCAAACTGGCGTTCTGCGGCGAATAAAGTGGACAAGCAGACTGTACAAAATCTTATGGGAGGTGTTAAATGAAAGACCCGGCATTTCGCATTTGGTAAAAAGGAAGCTAAGTTGAATATTTCTCCTGTATTCTGTATTAACTGAACGTGAAAAAGAAAAAGAACTTGACTTATTAATAAAATCTTGGATCGACTCACACACATTTCTGTTTGACCAAATTTTGATCGGAACACCCTTTATACATTTTCTATCGCTAAGAAACCAGCTATGCTTTACCTGAGACTAGCCAGGCGATGGATCTCTAAATCTCTAAATGTTTCTCGAAGGACAGTTTAGAATCATTCGAAGGATTTTGTTCTGAACAACCTGTAGTTTCCGATGCTGATAATTGGCAGACCGTATTGGCAAACGTCCCGGATTGGCAAATCATACTCGATCATGGGAAGAATTATCTGTTTATGAATTTGATCAGGATAGACTACTTCCCCGGACCAATCGGTCGAAGTGTTACAGAGGTGGACCTTGACATTTCCTAGCGAAATGAGTATAGGTGACTTGGAGTGCGGAAATAGAACCGTCTGGGTTTTAGTTGCATTGATACAAATCATCCAGCATTTTAAATACTTGGACAGAACATTGAGGCCTTCCTGAAGTTTTCCAGCCAAAGCACGTATCACTCGACCCTTGTAGATGATGGATGTGTCGTCCGCAAACATCGACAAAATACCACCACCCGGCAGGAGAGGAACATCTGACGTGAAGATGTTGAATAGGATTGGGCCTAGGAGGCTACCCAGGGGAACACCAGCATCAACGTGAAACGTATGGAATGGAAATTGTTCAAGGAGATTCGGAATGATCTGTCAAACAGATAATGTTTGATGATCTTAACGGGATAGTGCGATAGTGCGATGCGACCGTGCCGAGGAAAGTCAAACCTAAGAATGGAAGATTACCGGTGTGTAGCCTCCGAAGAACATGCCTTCACGCAAGACGGAGAATACAAATAGCGCGGTCAGACGCCGATAGAATCAAGCGAAAAGGGGCACTAGTCACCACGAAAGCCGTGCTAAAGAGGGAGATAAATGCCAGCAAGCGAGCCTGTTTTGAGGGCCTGTGTCAAAGGCCAATACGAATCCTTGGTTGGACGCCTATCGGATAGTTATGGCCAAACCAGAGGCCCGCAGCTCCAACTGAGTAATCACTAGAGCTGCTGCAGGTGATCGTTGGGGGACTCTTTCCAAACCACGACCCGAGTCCATGCCCCCTCGCCGCCGTAGATTTCTCTCATGACCAGCGTTCCAGTATCCCAGACCCTAATGATGTCATAGCGGCGGAAGGGTGGGCGGCTCAGCCAAACACCCGTGACCACGTGGGCATTGACAACGGCACAACGGGGGCCGGTGGAGGAGGTGGCGGTGACGAGGTGGCGGTGACGATCAAAGACCTCATTGCGATAGCAAAGTCACCAAACGGCAATCTTGCTGGTTCACGAAAAGTTCAGGGCAGTGGTGTCTCGAACGAGGGCGTCTTTCAGAACGCCCGGAAAACTCAGACCATAGTGTTGCTACCAAAGACAGAGAATCCACCAGGAAATCAATCGGCATATAGACTTATATGTCTGTTGAATACAGCGGGTAAGGTGCTTGAGAGGGTAATCCTCAACAGACTTTTCAAATACACGGAGGGTTTAGGCGGTCTGTCTAACAACCAGTTTGGCTTCCTTAAGTCGACGGTGGATGCCATTGTGTCCACCACTAAGCCGGCTGAAGTGGCAATCCCGCGCAAGAGGCGATGAGTATGCTACTGTGCAGTGGTCATCCTTGACGTGAGAAATGCATTCAATAGCGTCAGTTGGATGGGTATCGCCGACTCGCTCCAACACCTTCAGGTTCTTGGATACCTGTGCAAGATTCTGGAAAGCTACTTCCAGAATTGCGTACTGGTATACAACACAGAGGCAGGTCAGAAACGTGTTCAGATCACCGCAGGCGTCCCACAAGCTTCGATCTTGGGTCCGGTGCTATGGAGCACGATGTACAATGAGGTACTACGGTTTGAGCTCCCGAACGGGGTGAATCCATTGAAGAGGTGGAGCTAACAGCCACTAACAGCTAACAGTGGAGGCATTGTTGAGAGATGGATGAGGTCCAGGATAGTGGAGCTAGCCCATCATAAGATTGAGGCCACGGTTGTAAATAACTGAAAGTCTGAGCAACATGCGACGATCAGTGCAGGTTACTGTACAATTGAATCGAAGAGGTCTTTGAGGTATCTTGGGTCATAATCGACGATAAGCTGTCCTTTATCAGTTACGTCAATTACGCCTGCAAAGAACTCTGTATGGCTATATCGGCATAATTTCGCATGATGTTGGATAGCTCGGCGGTGAATTGCTAGTATGCTGAGAGTGGTTAGTGCATACCGAACGGTATCACGTGACGCGATCTACGTCCTAGTGGGGATGATGCCAATGGGCATCGTTCTTTAAAGATAATGAAGAGTGTTTCAATCAACGTGGAACAATAGGTATTTACCATAAAGACCACTAGAGTCCCATCTATGGTTAAAGGGTGTCCACGATGAAATTGCCACATTATAAAATTGCTCTAACTTTTTAACCGTTGGGTAGAATTTAATGAAAATTTGGGTGGATTTAGTTCATAGTACATTATTTACATTTACAAGTTTTAAAGTCCTGTGATTAAAACTCGCGGAAATGGAGTCGAAAGAACAGCTCGTGCGTGATAAAAATCTTGCGCATTCATCACGAGAACAAGGATCCTCTCACATCGTTCCATCGCTAAAACGTTGGGAATCGCGAATTCCACGGTGTCGCGAGTGATTAAGCGGTTCGAGGAACGGTTGACCACCGATCGGAAGCCCAGAAGTGAAGGAAAAAGTATTCCGTACAACACCAAAAATCACAACCGCGTAGTTGAGGCCTTTCAACCAAAATCCGAACGCCTCCGTTTGGGATGTGGCTAAGAAGCTGCACTAAGCCGAAGTTTTGTCCAGAAGGCCAAAACTAAGGCTGGGCTTCGAACGTTCAAGGTACAAAAGGCCCCTAATCGCGACGAGAAGCAGAACAAGTCCGCCAAAACCCGTGCCAGGAAGTTGTACCTCAACATGCTTACGAAAGTTGAATGCTGCATCATGGACGACGAAACATATGTGAAGGCCGACTTCAAACAGATCCCCGGCAACCTGTTTTTCACGGCCAATGGATAAGTTCAGCGTTCGGAGCATGTCCGCACTCAGAAGATGTCCAAATTTGCGAAGAAATTCCTGGTTTGGCAAGCCATCTGCACGTGCGGGAAGCGGAGTGCACCTTTCGTGACCCAGGACACGATGAACGGACAAGTGTACATAAAGAGTGCCTCCAGAAGCGGCTGCTTCCTCTCCTGAAGGCCCACAACGTCCCAACAATCTTCTGGCCCGATTTGGCCTCATGCCACTACTCCAAGAACGAGGTGAAGTGGTATGCGGACAATAAGGTCAATTTCGTGCCGAAAATGTTCAACCCTCCAACACTCTGGAGCTCCGCCCATCGAAAAGTACTGGGTGATTATGAATCAGCACCTTCTTAAACGACCTAAGGTAGTGAAGACAGTCGAGGAACTGAAGAAAGTATGGGTTTACATGCAAAAAACGGTTGATTCACAGGTTGTGCAGAATCTTATGGCCGGGGTTAAGGCCAAGGTACGGGCATTTGCGTATGGACTGTAAATAAAATACGAGTAAAATGGTAAAATGAAGTTTAATAGTTATTTCTCAATCCCTGAAAATTTGATGGCAATCGGATGAAATCTCGAATTTTGCGAATCAATTTTGTGTGTGGCAATTTCATCGTGGACACCCTTTAAGTTGCAAAGGGCATGGAACAACTCCATCACAGGTCAGTGGACCCACCGACTAATCCAGGAACTATCTGGGTGGGTCGGTAGGCGACACGGTGAAGTGAACTTCCACTTAATGCAGATTCTGTCAGGCCATGGCTGTTCAGTCAATATCTGCACAAATATGGGCTTGCACCAAGTGCGTGGGAGTTGAGGAAACCGCGGAACATGTGTTCTTCGCATGTTCTCGCTTCGACGGCGCGAGTTCCGGCATGATAGCCATAAGCGGTCACGACACGATTCCGGATAACCTGGTCAAGAGCATGTGCCAAGACCGGGACATCTGGAATGCGCTATGAGTAGCAGCCTCCCAGATTGTCAACGATCTCCAACAAAAATGGCAAAATGACCAACGGCAGGTCACTGGGGCCACCTAACTACTGAAGCCATACATAGTTAGACTTAGTGGGTACTTCATAAGCCCCCCTCCCCGATGTAATACCGAAAGGTGGTTCCGAGGAGGGTCCAGGGCTTAGAAAAAGGGTCGGTTTTTAGTATGTTGAGGAGTTGGCACCCTCATCCCCACACCCTGAGTTCTTCAATCTCGCCGTTCGCAGGTTTGGTAAAAGGTGACCGCTCGATGCATTTTGCAATTCCCTCTGTCCTATCCAGCAAAGCTCCTGTAAAGCTACAACTTCGAAGTTTCACCGCTCAAGTTTATCGTAGATAATCTTATCGCAACCCGGAGAGCAGAGCAATTTGCAGTTCCTTGAGTTTTCAATCGTAGTCCTTATTTTGTCGCCTAAAACTTTAGTTGATTCTTCCGGTCCGTATTTACTTCTGCATTATTTTAAATTTCTTAATTTTTTAAAGAAGGGCTTGATTGGGCTTTCTTAACCCCATGTCTTGTTGGAGGACCATCGTGTTTTTAGTGGTCCACAGAGGATGATGATTAGCCGCTCCTAACATGGAGAAAAGACGGTGTTTTGAGCCACTCCTGAAATGGAAACAGACGCTCAGCATTGGCTAAACCATTGGAAAAATGCACCCTTCATCTCTTCTATGGCAGCATATGATCAAAGTCATATTTTGTTTGGTAGCTCGTACTTGAATCGGCATCACGCGAAGGTAGTGGAATAGGAGCTACTGGACAAGAGGCTTTTTAACACAAAGGGATCTTTACTATCATGAAGTACCAAAGCTTCACATTGGCCATTGTTCAGGTAAACCAACCACTCACTTTTCGATATGTTTGTATGGAAACATTATGAACATAATTCAGAAAACAAAAGGATAACTAGCACATAATAAGAATCATTTCATCCTAGCACACTTTCTTCAAGAAGGCGAACGTAGTGACAGCCACCGACGCCAGGCAGACAACTCCACCACCTGGACCCTGCTTATCGCACTCATCAACACATGAGCTGGGACCAACCGGCTTTACTTACCTTCCCAAAGAATATGTGACCAAAGATTTTGTCTACCAATACCTCCTCTTCCTCTACCAATGGTTGTGGAAACAAGTTAATAAAACCTTATAAGTCCATACAGATTTTGAAAATATTCTAGTTAAAGATGTTATGACCACTTGAGGACCTTGATAAAACCTATTGGCTTCCATGAAAATCAGAATACGCCCAAATGGCCACAGCTGTCAAACTTCACTGTGATATCTTGGTTGGTTTATGTCGTTTTGCCTTATTCCATTCTCTGCTCTTTTGATTCATTTAACAGTCAATAATAATAAAAGAAAAACTTCTAGTGTTGCGCGAAATGTTGATTGATAGTAAAATATCAAAACAAATTGAGTTTTTCCACAGTGTATCATGCTCCAAATCATATACGCAGATAAATTTATGGGAACATTAGCACGATAAAAGGCTCAAAAACTAATGCGCCTCGGAAATTATGTGAGTTTATATCAACAAGAGCAAAGTTAAAGCAAATATGCTCGATTAATTAATCATAAATTTCCGGAAATTTATGAAATTCAAAGAGGTATTCGAAAATAATACCAAAATCAGCCTTCGATCTACAGTTCATTTGCATTGCATTTAAAACTTGGTCATTTATTTATCCACATCTTATTTTTTTCTGATATTCCAATATGGCGATTGGAAAAATTCACAGTTTTGCCAAAAGCCAGACTTATCCTCGCAATGATTACTATAAAACTATTTGGTCATTTGATGACTTCTCTCAATGCTAATTTGCCAGTTAGTGCATTTACTGGAGGCAGAATGGTTCTAGAAATGCTTTATTCAACTGGCTTAGAATAAGATAATATGAATAAGTCCTACAATGGAACTAAAAACAGCATTTTTCGAGTTCATGAAGTCATAATAAAACCTTTCGATAGGAGTTAAAGGAATTTAAGAAAACGTGAATTTAAGATCGTTGTAAATAAGCTGAATAAGTCCATTAACTATAACCAAAGTGTGAAACATATTGGAACCTATTGGTGCCATAATAAAACCAAATTGATGTCTAGTGGCTTTCATAAAACTTTAATAAAACTAAATAACGCTGGATGGTTTTGGAAATGTTACTTGGGAATGCTTGATTTGGTGTACATTAATGGGGTCATGTAAATTAAAGCCTGATATCGCTGGAATCAGGTCTTTTGTATGAAGAATTGCAAACAATTACGTTGTCTACGCTTGCTTTGGCCTGCATTTAAAAAAGGAGAAACTTTGCACGGCTGTTAAAATTCATTAGTTTTTTTCTATGCAGATCGAAAGCCAACATTGCAGCCAAGCATATTATGTTTATAGTATCTCACAAAAATGAAAGGTAATGTAGATATAAATGAAGGACAAGGTAAACAAAAAGCGTGTCTCATTGCCAAATTCACCCTGATGAAAAAACTAAAAATCTACTAAAAATCAACAAACAGTGCGCTTTCCACCGCTCAACGTAGCTACCTGCAATCAAATCACGCCACAAAACGCTTAACTCCAAACAATCCTCAAACATCAAATTGCACTTTCCAAGCATCTACGAGGGAGAAGGAAAAAAAGACAGAACCAGTGTGCTACTTAGCAAACATAAGCAAACTGTAATCGACACCAGCCACATTTGTTGAATAAACATTCCTGTTCATATTTCTCCTGACCAACCACACATATCCGGTGCCAGAGCAATACGACAACGACGCGACGCCACAGCGCCGACAACGACGACGACGACGACGACGTATTTACCCGGCAAATCACTCCGAGCTCGCTGAGAATCCGAAGCCTGGGAGATAATTTTGCGTTCGTCGTTTTTCCGGATCTCTTTATTTCGCTGCGCGGGCCGCGATAACGTCCATGTTTGTCCGGTAGCGTCCCAACCCGTTCCCCGAATCCCACAGGAAACTACATACGGCAGCTAATCACATTCACATCGGCACTCCCGAAGGACAAAGTTTTGCTGTGTGCACAAAGGAAGGGACGCTCGGCACTGGCCTAGTGCTGGTCGAAGTCGCCGGGGCTGGCCGCCATCGGAGAGGGAGAGGAAATTATATCGGAGTTTGTTCTGGTGGGTATTATGATAACATAGTTCCCGGAATGTTTCTACTATTGTGCTGAGATTGCGGCTTAGAAGTTAGGTATTATGAGGGTAGAAGGTAGTTTTTATTACGGTTTATTTTGTTTAGTATTGGATCATCGGAAAGGAATGTTTAAAAGTTGTGGGAGTATGAGGTGTTATTACGTAGCAAAAAACTGCATTGCGATTTGTAAATAAGAGAATTCTAGTAAGGGTTTAGAGGAATAAATATAGTATCACCTCAGTTGGAAAAGTTGCGTCAAAACAATCTTAGTAAAGTTGTGTCATAGCTATTTCACAATACCTACCATACCATTACCATTACCATTTGAAAACACATTTGATAAAGGGAATTCCTCACTAATCCCGAGGGGGCACAGTCATAATGGTTAAACCCGCACTCAGTACATCGTAGCACCAAGTGTGAATCTTGTTTCCACACACTTCACGAATGAATTGCAGTGGTTACTTGGATCTTATTCCGATGTACTCATTATGAGTATGAGCACATGATGTTGAATCTTCAGGTGATTTTTGGGGTCACTAAATTTTTTTGGTTTACTTTTATAGAACATCCAAGCTGCTGTTAAGATTCCTTTTAGCACAGGAACCACCGGTAAAGTGGTGTTACTGGAATATACATACAATTATATATATGTGGTAGTTTGGGCTGAATCAGATTTTGGAATGGTTTGCTAAATATTTTGAGTGGATCCAGAATCAGCTGGTCCTCAGGGTACCTTGATCTAGAATAAAAGATGAGCATGATGAATCAAAATCGAGATGGTATCAATATTTGAACAGTTTGACAAATGTATCTCAATTAAATAGTTTGGAATTCAATAATGTACGGAACCTCTTCAAGTAAACTAAATATCGCTTAAACACTGCTTACAGAAAATGTTGGTAAGAAATAAAACCACCAGAGTCTTATAGCGTGGTAAAAGGATGAGTCGATAATTGTTGCGACACTTTCAAACTTGCGTTACTTGTTTACTGTTTTCGTACTTGACCGAAATTACCCAAATACACAAATGTTTTTTTGCACGAGGGAAACGTTTCACATTTAGTATGGAACCATGTAAAAGTAGACTAAATAGAGTTAATAAATTCATATGCTTAAACATTTTATATTGCTTCGATTTTGTTTGTATGCGTTACCTTTCCATGCAATGGTAATTTTTTTTTCTTTTTAATTTTGAGTATTTACACCAAAAATTGTGAATTTTTTGAAAAACTGTTACGTAAAATATGATTCGAATTAGGTCGATAAGCTGTTTCGTTCTGGAGATATCGCCGAAAGCAAACCGTGTAAGAAAAACCGTGTAAAAAAACCATAGTGTATTGTCCAGACTTACTTTAAAGTAAGTTGTTTGCTTCCTAAGTAACACCAGAAACATATTCTTTGATAAGAATATAAGAACTTGGTTGTAAAGAAGTGTGTATGAAATACCAAATATGCCTGTTGCTGAACATGGCTCCCTTCTTAGCTCAGTCGGTAATGGGGCGCAGCTACAAAGTAATACCATGTTGGAGGTGACTGGGCTCGATTCCCGGTCTGATCTATAAATGTTTCGTTGAAGAAAATTCCTTGACTCCCTGGGCATAGAAATTGATTGTACTTGCTACACAATCATACTAATGCAAAAATAGTAACTGGCATCGAAAGCTCTCAATTAATAACTGTGGAAGTGCATTTAGAATACTAAGTTGAGAGCAAGCAATAAGCGAATTGTGGAATTTGAATTAATTTAATTGTTTCGTTGCTAGGGAATACATAATTTTTTTTTCTGGCATATTTTTTGTAACATCTTTTTTTTTTTTCATTTTGGAATGTCCTTGTTAAACATGGAAAATCAACTTAAATTTTACTTCTTCAAAACATTTCACAAAACGATCGATGCTACGGTTTCCTTCGCGTTTTTTGATATCAAATTTGAAGCAGGGTTTGAACGTCTTGAGTTTGTTTGCTGATTCCCCTTTTTTTTTTGTTTAGTGACTTGTTTGTCATTTTGAATAAATTTTGAAGATGAACGCAATACGTTGTTTAAAGCTACTCACTTCTTGCATAACCACTAACCATTTTGGGACCATTTCCCTTATTTTTGATTACCGTTTCCATTATTGTTACGACATTAACCCTTATAGAAACTATAAACTAATAATCTTCAACATGGCATACATTGACATAATGTGTTAATATAGAAGTTATATTACGGAAAGAAATGACGGGAGATTGTTATAACAACCACGACTGTGGATACCTACAATGAACACAATGCTCAATGCAATTTTTAAATTGAATCTACCATAGGAACTTCATCGTTAATATAGCCATCATTTTCACACATCTATCATAGGGTTAAATCAAAACAAAAATGGTATAAATCTAACCAGTGTGTATGACCCGTAACGCTGGTAGATCACCTTATCGTGGTGCGTTACGGGGTATCAGATCTACCACCGAACCCTAGTCTGAATTTATTCAAACTAGGGAACATATTTGTTTTTTTTTTGTCAAAGAAACGTATAATAGTCCTTATTACATTTTATGTCTTGTGAATAGTGACAATACTCGGGTTGCGCCACCGAGGATGAGCTTGGAATAAAGAAAACATGGTTATTGTTTGTTTACTGCCTATAACCGCATATCAGTCCCATATTGAAAAACAGCAAACCGAGAAAACGATCATTGAAGTTGGGAAAGCATTTTTCTTGATTCAGTCTGTTTGGCGTACTTTTTTACTCTATATTTTGATAGTTTATATGTAATAGTATGCATTGTTTACTATACAATCAAAAATAAAATAAAAAAATGTGTTTTTGAAGAAAAAACGCATTGGGACAAAATATGCAGTTACTTTGTCCATCAAGCATAAATGTAACCGCATACCAGTCCTATTCTGTTTGTTCAACAATATCGCTCTGATGCGGTATGCTTTGTCATGGGGTTCGTTCAAATATTACGTAAGTCATTTTCCGACCATTTTAACTCTCCCTTCACCATGTAGTACTTTCGTAAGATATGATCAACACCCCTCCCTTTCCATGTAACGTGGCCAAAAATGTAGAATTATAAATTTTGAACATAAAAAGACGCGAAACCTGCTCCCGTTATTTAGCGTATTATGTAATATTTGACCGACTGGAACGAGTTGAAAATTGCTGTTCTAAGCTTGTGTTTCACGGAGGTTTCACATTTTTTTACGAAATCAACATGTCCTAAAGCTAATCAAGAGTTACTTTGATGATAGTGATGAAAGTTGTGTCGACAAAGATTGTGGATTTGATGCGATGACAAGAGCTGGTAAGTTATTTCTACCTAGATTCGTGATAAAATGCAAGAGTTTTGGTCGAATTTCACTTCTTTCTTGTAGGACAAGAAAGAAAGGGATCATGGTAATTCGATAATGTGAGCCAATTCTTATTTTCAAAAGCAGATCAGTTTAAAAGCACTCTGGTGAGGATGCAATACGTGGAAGTTTTTGTTCCATAAAAGCGGAAAAACTTGGGTCAGTGGATAATAATCCACAAGGTGATGTAGCTTTATATGCTCCATCTTTAAATACAGATCAAGAGAAGGTACGTGATGCATTGAATAATGTTTCACGTTTCATGCATGCGGATCATGACTCAGATAGTAGTTTTTTTGCCACAGAGGCGGAATCAATGAACACCGGAACAAAAAAGTTGCAAAAAAGGAATCTCTGAATCGTAACTTAACAGAAAGACGGTGCGGTGCCTTGCTCTTGTTGTAATTTTGGAGAATTTCGTATGCGTCAAAGAGTGCGGCCATTAGGATTCCAAAAACATTTTATCGTGAAGTAAGGATCCCTGTATCTTCACTACAGTAACTCTGTAAAAGGTGAGGACTTGAAGTGCTGCAAATTATTTACAAACCAACAAGAAAAACTAATTTCAGCTGACGACTTTGATCTGGAAGGTCAATTGAAGAAGAAGCGCCAACCTCGTCAGCCATTGACACTGACAGAAAAAACCAATCAACTTAAAACCATTTTACTATTGGTTGAGGAATAGAAGAAGAGATCTTTAATTGAATTGTCTGAAACTGGAAAAACGGGAGACTGATTGGTAGAATGGATTTTTATTCCAATGTTATTTCTGTTTACAATTACATTTTTTGCTCAATTAATTATTTTACCATGTCTCTAAGAAGGATTAAACATTTGAGAAATACAACCACAATTCTAAAAGGTGTTCAACATTTTTATTTTAATGCCACTTCTAAAATGGGACTCATATGCGGTTACTTCTATAATGGGACTCATATGCGGTTACTTTCAAGATGGGACAAACCGACCTGATATTTTTTTCACATTTTTTGTAACTAAATGCTAAATATTATTATTGCTTTCGAAAATATGATAAAAAATAAGGCAATTGCACAACATAACTCAAAAACGTCAAAAAGTAATATGGGACTGATATGCGGTTACAGGCAGTTTAGTTGCAATGAATCCGGTTTTGACTGATAAAGGGGCGCGCCTTTGAAGAGTGCTATCGCTCACAAAGGTTTAAAACAGCGGAAATAATGACAACTGTAACAACACCGAATACTTCATCATTTCTCAATAGTGATGGAGTAACTCGACATGCACTAAACAAAGGATACGGGATATACTACAATAGATCAAATTACTGGTCGCAGTGGTTTATGTCCCGAACAGAGGAAAAAAAACCAGTGTGTATACTTGAAGCAACTATTCAAAACAACAGGAACAACAACCTGTTACTTTGTACTTCGCTCTCTAGTTCATCATGTCGTTGGACGAGGACAAATATTCAGAGGATGTTTTTATTAAGTTTGTTATGAATAAGGTGAGTCATGGAACTCATTCCAGGTAACAGCACCAGCAAATAAGGTTTTTGATTAGTGAGTATTTTTCGTAATAATTTGATCATTGCACCACTCAATTTGACAATAAATTGCAATCATACAATCTGCAGCGGTCTGACGAAATAAGCGATGTTTACAATATCATAAAATTAGATTCAAAGCCCATTGAGCTACACAATGTAAATGAGAAGATAAATTTTCGAATTTTTAGCTTTGTTGAGCTTAATAATCCAATAATTAGAACAGAGAAAATATGAAACATAATAGGTCATAAATCAATCCCAAATTATGTCATTCATTAACAGCTTTCTCATTCAAACATTGAACTGAGTCCAGGAAAATTCTAACCAAAAATTGTTATTCATTGAGTTCAACGATAATCTTGGTTGATTTTACTGGCACTGAGAGCCAACTGGTAAACTTTTTTTTTTGACTTAACCATTGTATAGTTGTATTATGTTTTTGAAAAGACGGGCTGATTTTTAACGTTTTTCTAATTCTCAATTCTACTAAAACATTTTTCTCTTCTCCGTCCAAAATATTTGATATATAATTCAAAAACTGGAATTGTTTGTGATCCTTCTTTTTCTATTGCGGAGAATTCAAGTTTCCGTTAACTTTTTCTTTCTGTTATTTTTTATTTTCTTTTTGTTGATTTATTAAGTTTCTGTATTTGGGCAGTAATTATAAGCATATCCTATTTATTTCGGCTTATTGTTTGCTTAAATTTTCTTTGCTCTTCTGCTAGACTGTGATCAATTTTCTTTCATTATTTCACTTAAGAAATTTTTGCCGTGTCAAAGTTTCAATCATCTTATACCGCAGCCAAAGAAGCAAACAGCTACCTTCTATTTTAATACTTATATTATTTAGTATATCATTACAACATCGTTTTAGTTTCATCAAAACATCATTGCATATTATATTCATCATATTGAAAGTATTTTTTAAGAAAATAAATTAGAATAATTAAATTTAATCTGCTTCAAGGTAACAAGAAAGTTGATTCCAGATAGTACAGATATTTTATTGCATTACATTTTAAGATGTTTGTTTGATTAATTAAGATCAAGATCATTCTAAATCCATCGAAAATTGCAATTTCAAAAAATGGCTTGTGAGATGGAACACCCCAAATAATCCACATAAACACTAAAATAATGAAGTAAAACCACGCGATTTCGAAAATTCATTGAAATTTATTGAATTTAGCTTCCAATCAGAGCTTATAACATAAAAATGAAAATAAAATAGAAAATGAAAAAAAAAAATCTAAAAAGATGCGAAATCCACCAAATTATTCTATATACACTTTATTTTTGATTCCATAGCATTTCCAAACATAAAAAATGTCATTCATATGTTTTAAAACGAAAAAAAAATGTGTTCCATCTTACAAACATAACGCCTTAAACACAAAACATCAAAAAATTGTTTCACTTTACGATTTGTTTGAAAATGCCTTTCGATCATAAAAATACACCATAAATTCTAGCCAACACAAATGTTAACCTCTTGATATCGATGGTAAATTTCCACTTATTAAGCACAAGAAATAATTGCTATTTTAATTATGCCAACACTTTCGAACATTGAAACCTGAAAGAGCTTAATCGAATGAGTGTATTCATTCGCAAAGCAAATGAAAATTGAAGGATAGTAAAAAAATGAGGTTAACACTTGACAGCGCGATAGTGTTGTCACTGTGAATGTCAAAAGTGGCGCTGTTCCATCTTACAAGCCTTTCCTCTATCATTATTTTCTTTATACTACCAGTTCGATTATGATGCTGTGAATTCTACTCCAACAGATTCATTGGGTGTGACGCGCCCTTCTCAACAAGCCATCCTGTAGAAAGCTTAATAAGTATTGCGAATCGAGTTATTCGTATCGTTGGGAGGAGTCCATCTCACCGTATTTGGTCCTTCATACAGAGATATTGTGTATTCAGATCGGTGGCTCAATTTGATCTTTCTATCAAGGTCTGTATCCGCAATAATCCGGACACACCAAAACATGATTGAAATATAGATTTCGCATTATATTTCCGTCGTAGTTGTTTATTTCAGATTGATGGGATGTGTTCTAACTAATCGTGAAGACAAAACATAGTTATTATGTATTTTCATAAAATTTTCGAACTTTGCCATTAGGGTTTGTAAGAAATCGTAGAAACCGTCTTTGTCCAAATTTGATTCTTTCCTTCTTTCCAGAAAGCTTCCGCTTCATCAGAGCCCATTATCTCTCGATTGGTCGTAGCTCTGGGCAATTTGGTGGTTTGAGGTCTTCGGTACAATGTTCCCTGATTTGCTCGGTAAAACTCCATCACAGTTTTAGCATAGTGGCATGATGTCCAGGAAATAAATTTCATCGTCCCTAACAACGCATGAAAACTTCGTCAAATATTCGCAGTACAAACGTCGAGCCCGTGATTTTGCTGCCAAGTTCTGTTTGTCGTTGCGATTTGGAACTATTTTTAATTAACACGACTTAAGTCCCAAACGTTGTTTTGATTTTTGGACAATACCAGGCGACATACCTATTTTACGAGCCACCGTTCAAATGGAGAGATTTGGGTTTTTCGTTAATATCCTTTTCACCTTTCGGTCCAATGTTCGTGTCACTTCTCGGTTTTCTCTCCACCGTCAAACGTTCCGAAAATGATTTGAGCACATCGTGAACAGTGGATTTAGACAAATCCAATGTTTTTGCAAGGTCTCGTATTGACAAGTCAGGATTTGTTCAAAATTCGCTCGCGCACTTGTTTTTCTTTCGTCGCCATCTTGCATACTAAACATTAAATGTAAACATCAATCATAGTCTTTCTCATCATAGACTCTCAGCTATACCACAGTTAAATTTTGCATTCCAACATTTCAAAAGTTACAATGATTTGAAGGATTAATGTGGATACAGATTTTAAGTGAAGCTGTATACATGAAAAGGTATTAGAATGGATGGTGGCACATATACATACATATATACATACAAACATACATACAAACATTAAAACAAACTATTATTAAAAGTTAATCTTAGACTGGAATCCATGTTTACCTTATTTTAGCCATAACTGTAGTTTTCTGCAGTCACCGTCAGTTTGACATTTGATCGTAACAAACGAGTTTAGAATGATGTTTTCTTTAAACACTGCGTACATTTTTGTAGCTTAAATATGAAATGAGCTGCAACTTGTTTTTAAACTAGTATCAATTTTGCAATGACAACATCTGAAACCTTCATAGTAAATTGTCGTTTAAACAAGTGATTGGTTTAACATTCGAATAATTCCGTACACGTAGAGCTCAGGTTTTCAACCATTTTTTGAACGATGATTCTTAGGATTAGTGAGATGAAATTGAGCGTAGTATCTTTGATTCGTCAGTTGACTGCTTAATTTCAATTTCATTTTCAGGATTCAATGTGATCTACATTATTAAATTCTTTTCTCCAGTATCAAACAAAATACTACGTGTCGTCAATATAAAGTTGTACAAACATAAGTCTTACATAAAAGTAAAAAAATCTCTCTGAGACAGACTAGAATCAATTAAATTATTTTTCATTTCCTTCAGGTAGGAATACGGATCCCAATTGAAGTGCTTCATTGAAAACTACATGTAAATTTTACAAAATCAAACTTTGTTATTTGAAATTCAAATGAAGAGAACTGCCTCAAACGATCAAACAAACATTTTATGCTGACCACAGGTGTTTTTCTGGCATTAGATCTCCTTAACCCATGTTTTCGCATTCATGTTTCCTAGAGCATTCCCTTGCAGTCCAGCAAACTCCATGCAGAGAAGGGCATTGCTTTCATGTCAGGGGAATTTGCTCGTCACTCCATGCTAGAAATGAATCCTGGAAAGTACTCAGCAAACCACAGTTAAATCTATTTTGATGTTTGAATCGGTGTGGATTCCTGTTAGAAAACCTAAGGTGTTGAACCAAGAAAAACAAGTGGAGATCGACCGTTCTGGGAAATTTCGGTCCAAACCATCACTGGAGCCGATTTTGTCTTCGAGTTAGAGTTAGATTTTTTTATTTAGGATTCCTTGGATACTGGATCATAAAGATCTTTCACCAGTTGGACTCCGATGCAGATTTCTTTTCAAACGCGTCTACGTCGTTGTTTACCGTTTGTGCCCTTTTTTACGTTTATGTTGATCTTTGCATCGTCTGACTCTGCAATTTCATAAATTTCTTTTATTTCCTTTACCCTTTGCTCTCTGTTATCAGCCAGCATTTCACAATCCTCTTGGGAAAGATCGCCGTAGCTGTCCATGTTTTGTTATATAATATTTGTCCATGTGCATCATGAGCGTAGCCTCTTCCGCGATTAGCTTTAATATTTTTCCGCTAGTTTTAGCAGACTATCGTTTTTGGTTCTCATTAGAATTTGCAGCACCATTGAACACAAGCGAAAATATTGGTAAAGTGATAGGAAGTCCAGAATTAACTATTGGAAAAAAAAATCCGTTGTTCGGCACTTATCACCGGAAAAACGATTCAACGTGGTCTACGCCAACCATGCGGTCGTATCTTATGCACAATTTCACTAATTTTGTTGCGTGCCTATAACTCCATTTAGATCACGATATTTTCAAAAGGTAAAAAGTCCAACAATTATCAATTATTTCAATTTCCTCAAACGATTTTAATTTATCTAAACGTTATTATGTTAAATTCTGCGACTCTTCTGCATTCAATTATAATAAACCGATATTGTCCTGTATATTCCGATTGGAACTAT
>JASCZW010004522.1:0-38743 GCA_034211315.2 Aedes japonicus | reverse complement strand
GCTGATGGTATAGTGGAAGCGTTTGCAAGCGTTCACGCGAGCGAACGCGTTCGCGTCAAAGCACTTTTGATGAAAATATGCGTACCGCGTACACCTGGTATAGCCAACGCGACGCGATGCGGTGCGAACCACCGTCAAACGCGTCTAAGCAGCCCGAGTGGTGTTTTGACGCGCGTAAACGCTAGAAGGCTCTGCGGCTGGGCAGTTTGTTGTTATTCTGTTGACGGTGATCGACGAAATGGGTATGGATGCGGAAAATTTAATTTATGCTGTTTTTGCGAAAAAGGTGTTGTGGGACAAAACCACAAAACTTTATCAAAACCGAGAGCCGATGAATTTCTCTACACTTTTATTCTGAGGTAGTAATTTTTTGACTACATTCTATGCATTTTAATGAACAACCTCCATACGTCAAAAAATGCCTTAATACCAGAAAATGAATACTTTCAAGTTATTTTCTTATTCCAGTGTCATCAGAAAAAATACATAAAAACAAGGCCATCATTCAAAGTGGAAACATCGATTTGTTCTAATTGACTGCCTTTGCCGGAACAAAAATTGATAATAAAAACAAAAGGGTTCTTGCAAGCTAAACCAGCATCAATTATCATGGACAGGCTACAAGGCACTAATTAGATAATTTCGATTGATCTTTATTTATTGATACTATAACCGGAAATGAAAACTTTCTCTTGCAAATCATCAATCCCAGCAAGAAGAAACATGTTCTTATGATGTATTTTATTTGCATGTGGATGCTTTGAGATAAATTGATATTGAATGTCATTGATTTAAATAAAAAAAAGCAGATCCAAAGTTTTGAGATATTGGTGCTAAGTTTCTTATCCATCTTCATTTCATAAAGTGACTACCCAAGTAACCACGAGGCTATTATAGCATGCATATATAGGGCATATGTATTACGTCTAGTGCATCATTGAAGTTTGATTAAAGCTGAAAAGGGCCCCACTAAGATCGAGCTAAAGTTATATATTTTGTAATGCCATAAGACATGGTTAAAGTAGCATTATAGCCACCGACAAACCGACATGAAACTCAATCTTCATTATTGATCAAGAATCCATAACGACCGATTCAAATGTGCAGCGATCCCATCTGTCAAAACCTATAGAATCATTTTATCTAGATCAAATAAATGTGTCCAGAATTGCTCAGACATGAACCTTCTCATCAAGTTCCCAAGCGTGTTTGTGGCTTCAATAAACGTTTTCAGCGAACACGAAGATAGGTGTCAGATATAATTTGAACAGAAATATTAAAACATTTGCTATTGTCATTCATGTCGGTTTGTCGGTGTTATAGCATTGGTAATGCATCACTACTTTGTCAAGCTTATATAACGCTTTATTACTTGAGAACTGTTGAATTGATGCGACCCGCATTACCGATGTTGATTTTGGGTTGAATATAATGCTTGTGGTTACTTGGTAGTTCCTTTACACAATCACCTTTGAAAAAATGCATTGTTTGTAATCTCTTTTACATGCTGCAAAATACCTAAAATGTATTCGCTTCTGACATATAACCTTTTTAGGCATTTTTGTATAAAACCTTTAGGCCTTTTATGAATAATTCCAGTCTTCAAGCAAAGTGCGTACTTTGAAGTCATAATTGCACCCTTCAGATTTACTGTACATCGTTTCTTTGTTATGGTTAATCGGATGCACAGAGAATTCCCTTTTATTAAAATAAAATCAATTGTTCCCGAGGAGGCAAAATATACTTCGTCTGACGAATCCATATTGAACACTGCGAAAAACAACAAAACACCATGCAACCAAACGCGTGAAAAAACGCGTTCACTATGTCATAGCTCGCGTTGCGCTTCGCTTTTGATCAATTCGCTTTTCCGCAACGCTTCGCTTCGCGCCGCAACGCGTTTACTATACCATCGGCCTGAGGGTCGTGTGCGATTCTCTCGGGTGGTGATCTGCTGTCGATGGCTGTAGTGGTGAGTCACGTAGAGGATCGCTGGTAGTAGTACGGGGCGAAAAAGGTTTCCAGCTGCTTCCATCCAATCCACCTACTTGTTTTTCGGCTTTGCTCCACTTCCCACTTCACCGCCCGCGTCGCGTAAAGGTTAGCCTGCGCGATTCCTTGGGCGCAAGAGCCTCGACAACCCAGATGCGGCCCACTGAACGGCGTGATCACGGCTTTTGTGGATTCATTCGTGAGGCGTTAAGAGTGTTCGGGGGGTTTTTCCTGCACAACACACACGGGTTGGACGGGTGCGTATATGTGAGTGTGTTGGTTGCTTTTGAATTTCAATAGCAATTCTCCTGAACGATACGAAGGTTTCAATAGATTTGGCTCAAGCGTTGTTTTTAAAGGACATACATAGGTTTGTGGGACTTCTTCGTTCTTATTTAGGTGAAATCATTGAAGTTTAGGGATGAAACTATGTGTGAGGTTTGTCAGGAGTGGATTAAGGTAAAATCCAAGTTTAGGTGGATTCAACTTGCTGAATTAAATTTTCCCAAGGGAGGGAAGTAAAACTTTATATTCGGGACCGAAGTATGAAGTAAGCTATAGATTTTCAAATATTTAATTTTGTTGAAAGCTATTATTGCTTCTTTTATGATAGATTGTTCTTTTATGATGGATGATGAAACCTACATAAAGGCACACTTGAGGCTAATTCCAGGTCATCAGTACTAGAAGCAAATTTGCCAAGCATTTCATAGTTTGTACGTGCAAAGTGCTCCAGTCATGACGATTTCAACCCTGAATGGTCAAGTGTACGTAAAAGAATGCCTACAAAGTCTTCGCCCTCTGTTGCTGAGGTCGCACAGGAGCCCACCAGTTTTTCACAATTGTTCCGTTCTATTTTGACCGGATATAACATCTTGTGGTGCCCAAGGACAAGAACCCTCCTAACACGCCAGAGCTTCGCCCAATCGAACAATATTGGGCCATCGTCAAGCGGAACCTTAAGAAGACTTGTTATGAGCTGTTATGAGCGAGAAACAGTTCAAGACAAACTGGCGTTCTGCGGCTTATAAAGTGGATAGGGAGGCTGTACAAAATCTTATGGCAGGTGTTAAACGAAAGACCCGGCAATTCGCATTCGGTAAAAAGGAAGCTTAAGTGTACATTTCTGCTGTATTCTGTATTAACTGAAATTGAAAAAGCAAAAGAATTTGACTTATTAATAAAAACTTCGATCGACTCACACACATTACTGTTTGACCAAATTTTGATCGGAACACCCTTTATAAAGTCATTAATCGGGATATGAGATTCGATTGAAGCGAATTAGACGGAGAGAGAGTGGGAATGCCAATTCCCCGTAGCTGCCAGTTTGTGGTTTAAGGGTGGGTTCTTCTCCCTTCTCATTAGGGCATCCTCTTGTTCGATAGCTCGCGTTTTCGACCAATTGTTCAACCTTGTTGTTGGAAGAACTACAACCTTTTCAATCCCGTGAATACGTATAAACTATTACTGCCCGTTTTTGTCTCTTCAAACATGATGACATGATGCGAATCAGTGGTTAATAAAGCTTTATCAAGTCAAACAGACTGGAAAGTCCGTTGATATCGGACTTACAAAGTTTGAAAGAAACATTTAATACTCTGCGTAATCTAATGTACATAAAGGGAATGTTATATTTCATTTAAATTTAAGTCAGGTAACGCCTGAATCTACTCTGTTGTATGGAAGATTGCAAACATTGTTGTATGGCGTATGAAAGATTGCAAACAATTTAGTTGTTTATACTTAATTGGTTTGCAATTGAAAAAGGCAAAGTTCTGTCTATTCACTTGAGGTTTGTTATTCATTTTTATTTTTTATTTTCGTTCACTTTTGCTATAAAAGTAAGTAATGATTTGTTTTCACTATTTTCTACTTGTGTTGCCAATGGAACGGCAGTCGAGCAGTCGCCAAACTCTAAATAATCTTTCCCGGTGCCGTTTCTCGAGAAAAACCTTCGGAAAACTCGTTTTCATGGGTTTGAAATTACACTTCAATTTCAACAATTTCGCGTACATAAACAATCCCGACTCTTCATGATTACCGCCAAATCGATGAATGTCGAGCAACCTGATCAGGAATCCTGAGCAAATACTGGCGAGGACACTTAAAGCAATGCTGCAAAGAATTTTTAGCAAAACCTTGTTTTTGAATCAGAACGAATCGTCTCAAAATTCTACGCAAAAACTACTGGGAATCCCAAGAGTACGGATCAGTATGGAGAACATTTCTTACCTGACCCTTCCCCCATCAAAATTCCGAGTCAGTCCTGGTTATAATGCTAAGCGTATCCTAAGCATGAGCAAAGCCTAAATATAATTTTCTTGATATTCTGAGGATATCCTACACAAAATCCTGTACGATTCGGTTCTCAGAGTAGATCCTGATCAAAGTTTTCAACAAATCTGAGTCAATCATACTGGGTATTCTAGGCGAATATTCTTAAGAAATCAATCAATTCTACTAAGGACTTCTGGGTCTTCTCAACTCTCTCTGGGTCATGCTTCAAAGTGGAATAAGAACCAAGTTCTACTTCAGGTTTTGTGCAAATTCTACTATATATTTTCAGTTACTTCTGATTTCGAGTAATTCTAGCTAAAAACGTTGAAGTAATTCTCCTTGGCATATCGAACAGACAGTGCTTGGAAAGCAAATGTGGCCAGGACCTTGAAATAAATATTAATGGGATTATGATTATACCCTCGTCAGGATTCTGAGGGAATTGATCCACAAATCTGCTCAGAATACTTATCTGCAAATAATTTCGATCATATCGTGTCCATGATTTCGTGCAAAATCTGCTCAGATGTCAATGCGTACCTTAATGTAAACATCGAGCAAAACCTATATTTTTCATTCATTTCTTATCTGGATTCCAACTGAATGCTCCTCAGAACTTCAGGCAGGAATCTAACTTAGAATTACTCTCAAACTTGAACATCAAAAGATTCGCTCTTTTTGGAGTGAATGTCTGTTGCTCAGGCACGGCCGGCCTTGACTGATGCTTCGGCATAACAATGCCAGCCTTGCCTACTTCTTTACCGCTTGGCCAGTTTCATCTACATTGCTCTCGGTCTTCCTCGTCAGCTTTTCCAGAACTTTACAGTGTCAGGCGGGCGGAACCAGGCTTCCGTTCGACTTTAGGGCCTTTCTCAACCAGTGTTTTCACTAATTACAGAAATTCCTCAAAAAGCAAAGAATTCGATATGGCGCGACTTATCCGCGTAAATAAAATGTCCAGTGTATCAAGTGTGATATAACTGGTTCAAATTTGGTATAGTTCGTTATCCCAACCATCCAAATCACTACGCGGCGCTACTGTGCAAGTAAATTTCCAAAAAATGCTTAATTTTTAGATCCTCACCAAATGGGTGGTTTCAGTCTTTGACAAAGTTAGTCAGCAGGTCAAGATCTTTTGATTGATGAAAAAAAGTCCAGAATTATCTCAATATGTGGCGCTAGTGTGTAAGCGAATCTCTCGAATATGCTACATCTTGGTACCCTGGCCATATAGAACGTACTTGTCTTCGATATAGTTGTTCAATGGGCCATGGTCTTTCAATGGTGATTAATACGCGGCGCTAGTGCACAACCCTAGTAGCACACTTGATACAACTTAGTCAAAATAACTGCAACCTGACATTAAGTCACAATCAAGTTGCTGCAACTAATAATGGCAGATTTGTGTTGCTTGGGAAGTGACTACTTTTTTATCCTATCTATATGGAAGCTTCCTGTCTTGGACAAAGTTGCTCAATAGTTCAGCGTTCAATAGTTCAATAGTCTGACGGAAAGTAATTAAGAATTTCTCACTACGCGACGCCTTGACCAACTATACAAGTTTACCGAAGACAGAAGCCTTCTTCACTGGAAAATACATGTATGCAATCATCTATCAGAAAGTTTTGGGTAACTGAACATTTTTGTCTAAGACATAAACATTCTAAATGGACAGGATCCCACGATATAGCATACTCCGGAAAGTTAGTTAATCACTTGACCCACGCAATAATAAAATTCTTAACAGGATCGAAAGGATTTGGCCTGCTGATTAACTCAGCTGAACACTGTAACCTTGTATATGAAGAAAATACCAACGTACAGCATATTCAGAAGCGAGCCAATTTTACCAACCGATCAATCGAAACATTTTGATTCCCTGAACAACATTTTCTAAGACAAAATTATTCCCAACGGACAGAATACCTTAGCCAGTACATCCACTTTTACACTAGCGCCACGTAGTGAAAATCTCCTGAACTAATGGTCACAAATCGAAAGGTCTTAACCTACTGAACAGCCTTACTGAAGACTTGTATTTGAGACGGATCCAACATTTTCCAAAAATGTATAAGAAAACTAGCGCCACGTGGCGGCCAGATTTGGAGCTGATTGTCAACAATGAAAAGGTGAACCTTGTGAACAACTTCATCGTAAATAGAAACCATTTTAATGGTCAGAAACCAAGTTACAGCTTGATCAGGAAACTCAATTGAACACCAGCGCCGCGTAGCAGAAAGTTTGTGAACTGCTGGTCATCAATGAAAAGGTCTTGTTACACTGAAAAACTTATCAGAAGACAACATCTTTCCAAATGGTCAGGATCCCAAAGTATGGTACCTTTACGAAATACATAAGCATACGAGCGTCGCGTTGTGAGGAAATTTTGAACTACTGGTCATCGTTCAGAAGAAGTTGACCCACTGAACAACATTGACGGAGTTAGAAACATTCAATTTGGTCAGGATATCAAGATAAAGCATACACTGATAAAGTGCCAAAATAAAGTGCCCACCTCTTCGTTTTTTCAATTTCTATCATTTACTTGGTTCAAATTAAAGTAAACACAGTGTAACTATAAATTAGAAGAAAAATTAGTAATCTCCATTTAATTCCAACTACCTTTGCTTATCTTCGACAGATACGCGTATTTCGTCTACAATGTGCAGACTTCTTCAGTGTCTCGTACTAATAACTCGACTCAGTTTATAGTTACAAGTATTCCACTTAACAGCTCAAACACAGTGTAGTTTTTTTTCTTATTTTATTTTTTATATTCTTTTTAAGTTTCACTTATGGAATACTGAAAAAAAGGAGTTTTACTTAAAGAAAAAAAAAATCAATTTGTGTTGAAAAAAAAAAACAGTGACAAAATAAAGTGCCCACTTCAAAAATCGATGTTTTCGATAAGTTTCCATTGGAAGACCCCTCGATTGTTTATGTTTTGATATTTTGACATGTTTTGAAGCAAACGGCTCAACCTGATGCATTTGTATACGTGATCGCATTTGATTCAATTGAAAAAAATGGAGAACGCAGTGCTTTCGAAAGCAATTCCCTTGTGTATCCGAAAATTGGTCGTTCGTGATGTGCAAAACGGTGAATCGCACCGGGCTGTCGCTAAGAAGTACACTATCAGTAAGGCAGCGGTTGGCAAAATTTTTCTGAAGCTTAAAACGTTTGGATCAGTGGTGGATCGCCCTGGCAGAGGCAGGAAGCGGAAACGGATGCGAGAACGGACACCAAGATCATGCGCGAAGTCAAGAAGAACCCGAAGGTAACTGTCCGCGAGATCCAGGAAACCCTTCAGTTATCAGTTTCCGGTCGAACTGTTCGTCGCCGTCTCGTAGCACTGGGGTTGAATAGCAAACTTGCCGGAAGCGCCCATTTATCAGCAAGGCAGACAAGTCAAACGGCTTAAGTTTGCTAAGGAGCATGCTGATAAGCCCTAGAGTTCTGGAAAACGGTTCTCTGGACGGACGAATCAAAATTCGAGCTGTTTAACCGAAATCGGCGGGTTCGTGTTTGGTGCAGATCGGGAGAAGAGCTTCAGGAGCGCCACATCCAAGGCACGATGAAGCATGGAGAAGGAAATGTGATGGTCTGCGGGTGTTTTTCGTGGGGTGAAGTCGGAAGCATTGTGAAAATCGACGGGATAATGACGGCAGATTCTTACATCAACATCCTGCGAGAAAATTTGGAGGTTTCGCTGATCCAGACGGGCCTTGAAGAGAAGTTCGTATTCCAGCAGAACAACGACCCGAAGCATACTGCCAAGAAGACCAAGTCTTTCTTCCGGTCTTGTCGGATCAACGCGCTGGAATGGCCTCCACAAAGCCCGGATCTCAATCCCATCGAGAATTTGTGGGCGATTCTCGATGCCAGGGTTGACAAAACTGGTGTTACCAATAAAAATAACTATTATGAAGCCCTGAAGCGCGCTTGGGAAGAGCTAGATCCACAGCACCTAAAGAACCTGGTCGAGAGCATGTCGAAGCGCCTGCTGGAGGTCCTGAAGGCCAAAGGAAGACACATCAATTATTAAAATGCTTTTGTTTTACTTTTTTCAACACAAATTGATTTTTTTCTCTTTAAGTAAAACTCCTTTTTTTGCAGTATTCCATAAGTGAAACTTAAAAAGAATATAAAAAATAAGATAATAAAAAAATACAGTGTGTTTACTTTAATTTGAACCAAGTTAATGAGAGAAATTGAAAAACGATGATGTGGTCACTTTATTTTGCCTATCAGTGTATGTTTTCATAATGAGTATCAAAATTTAGGTTTATTATATTTTCCCAGAGAAGCATATTTTTTCGGTTCATTTGTGTATTTAGTAAATAAATTTAGTCGTGTTTAGTTAAAATAAAGTCCCAGTGGTTCAAAAGTTGCACCTTTTGAAAAAAATGCATTTTACAAAAAGTCAATTTTCGGACCACTCTAAATGGTCATCCTAATTACAAAATTAAAAAAAAAAACATTTTTTTTTGCATTAGGAACAAAACTACCAATTATGAAATTTTGAGAGGCCGCATATCTTTTGTATATGGAATTGCTGTATAGATAGTCGGAACAAGCGCGAATCAGACTCCGTAAATTTCCCTTCATCTGGAATGCATGAGCATGCTACTCCGTTATTGCCAGATCAGCTGTTATTACACAGAGAACCAACAGATGATGCTTGACTAACATACATCTTCAATGTGTGAAAACTGGTGATCTCAAACTTAGGCAGTACCGGCGCCGGCCTCCCGCAAATACAGGTCAAATAAGGAAAGGGAAGGAATATGTTGACGTGATTCTCGCTTTATTGAAAGCCGAGAACACCTCTGCACTTTCACGAGAAATCACTGGGATGTTGGATTACAGGATTGGGTGGCAGCAGGGTTCGTTTTGGTAAACGATAAGCTGAATTCACGCGACGTCTAGTAATATATTAAGAGATTAGTAGCGCTTTCCAATGGGAACCGATTAAAACCAACAGTAAGGACGCTTTTGGTTCCACTCACAAAGTGTGATGGCGGTTTTACATTGGGAAAACAAGATGCTATTTAATAATGCCGGAAAGCCGATTTCGACCGATTTAGACCAACAGTAAGGATGCTATTGTGGCCACTCACAAAGTGTGATAATGGTTTTACATAGGAAAACAAGATGATTATTCCCATAAATTTCTCTTCATCTGGAATGTCGGTTTAGTCGATCTGAAAGGTCAATTCTTCGGTATACCCAAGTCTATAAATTACGGTGACAAATAGCAGGTTTCGCTGCATTTTTGAGTATACAAGATAACATCACCGTCCGTCGATTCAAGCTGCAAATTTGTTTGTATTGTCGCGATAGGCCAATGGGAAAATTGATCAACAAGACTCGACCCTTTTCGGTGGTTACCCAAGACTTTTCACGCAATATTTAAATAGAACCTATTTGCGATAATCGGTTTTTTTCATCGACTTGCTTTTCTGTAAAAACGCACCCACATAACCATTGTCTATGGTATGTATTATTCGCTGTACACGTTAACAACGTCCTCTCTTGTTTACAGTAACAAATTCAATTGTTTAGCCATGGTAAATTAAGGAGAAAGTCGATGAAGAGAATCGATCAACGATGATAAGCCCTTTTCAAATGTTGCTCGAGTCTTCTTGGGTAATATCAACTTCCTCATACATCTTGTCATGGCATAACAAAAGACTTTGCTGGTCATGTCGAAGTGAGTACTTTTATGAACTACTTCTAATTTTTTTCGGATAATAATCGATCATTGAGTGATAGAAAACATCTAGTAGAATAATTCAGAACAAAAAGGTATACTCAACGAGTCTTGAGAAAATAACAACAAAGTGTTCTCACAGTTCGTACCTTGAACCAAATTCCGATTTAAAATTCTAAAAGAATAGTTCCGCTTGATGATCGGGTCCTATTCGGATATCGATATGCTTAATGTGGAGCAAAATGGATCAAAGCAACTGATGACAACCCTTAATCATAACAAATCCTAAAATCTGACTACGTTGGAAAAAAGTTGCATAACCGTACGTGGTCCTTAGAATCGCATAATGCAACGAAAGAGCGTTTCCCAAATGCAACAATAATTTGGCAGTGAAAGAACACACATACATCGGACCGCAGTATCAGTGAATTCTTCAACTTGTGTTCGACCCAAAACCCAACTTTTACGGAAAAGGGCTTACATTGTCTTCACCTTCCCCGTCTTCTTGTTCCCATTACAAAACCATCATCCACCATCCGACCCAGCAAGTGCGTATCAGTCAGCTTGTTATAAAACAAAGAACGACGACGACGACGACGACAGTCGGGCCCGCCGCCTCAGCAGAGAGGAGAGAACGCGAGGAGATCAAGAACGCAACCGACACGAAAACGACGATGATGATGCTCTGATGATGGTCAACCAGGAAACATGTGTGGTGGAGAGTTGACCATCGCTCAAGAAAACGGTAGACAATAACAGCAAAAACAACAAACACTTCTACACCCAATAATGATACGGAACATCCAAGGGGATGTGCGAGGAAGATCCGAATAGCAAACGAAGAGAGTGGCGAGGAGGGGAAGAGCGAGAAAAAAATGAAAACTTATGGCGGTCCACCCACTGGCTAACCTCGTTTTCGTCGTGCTCTCACAACAACAAACGGTGGGTTGGCTTGATGCGGGGGGCGGGCGGTGGTGAGGCGGCGGGCCGGGAGTTGGAGACACAGTCAGAGCTTGCCGTTGTGCTGCTGCCTCGCTTTATCAGCTCAGCTCACACTCAACTCACCGCACGACGACTCGCCTCAATGACATTCGTTCGTCCGTCCGTCGTCTGGTCGGAGAGCGAAATCATTGGCGATCGGCAGGGAGGCCCCTCACTATGAAGGCACATAGAGCGGTCCCTACCCTCACGACTCTTGACATTGAAAATTACCCAGAATAGTTCGCTGTAGCAAGCTCTCAATATCAACCGGAAAATACACCCCATGTGGTTTGTTTCAACAAATAGGTCTAGTAGGCTAGCCTTACCTTTTACGTCTCCTTCGGACAAGCCTGCAAACAATGGGAGAGCACCCGGTATGTCTGGACCACTAGTATCACTGTCACCTCGATAAACTAGCGCAATTTTCAGTCACTCACTAAACGAAATTCAGCCTCCAACCACCAGAAACCTGTTAATCCGTGTTGATCTTCTGACTTCCGAGTCCCTTTTGGACACAAGATTCACACCGAGCAAGGGAAAAAAAAAGCACTGCGAACCGCGCGACTCGAACCGAACGAGAGAAAAACGTGCGTGTCTCCACTCTGCGGCGTTTGGCGATGTATTGAAATGTGTGCGGCGGTCCTCCTTTTCTGCTGCTGCTGCTGCTGCTGGGTGCCGTGTGCGGTGATTCCCGTGGTTTGTTTTTCTCGCACTCTTCGGATCGGGCTGCCTGGTGTCACCAATACACCGTCATAGCAGGCGCGCAAAGGCGGCGAAGGTAGTGCAAAAACAACACTCTCGTCTCTCTCTCTCTCTCTGTCCGCTGCCCATCGCACACTCACACACCGAAAGGGCAGCAAGCAACCCACCCAAAACTCCCTCACCTACACAATCGTTCCAGGAGCTGCAGCAGCAGCAGCAGGCTTCGCACTTCACAAGGCAAAAGGCATCCATCGAGCCGTCATCATCATCATCATCATCGCCATCATCCGAGCCAGCTAAAGTAGGTAGTCATGGAATGGGACACTCGATCGCTCGTGTTCGAGAGCGCGGTGGGTTTTGTTTTTCCTTTTCTCGTCGGGGCTCGATCATCATCGCGATGGTGGCTGTGTGTGTTTATGAGGCGTGTGGATGCATTGCGAATGTGTGGTGCGGTGAGGCGAGCAGCCGCCCTTCAGTCATTCGCAGACTTGTGTTGAGGCGGCCGACGAGTTTTCGGTGGAGGTTGGAAACTGACTCCTTTTTGTGCGATGGTATTGGTGGGGTCGGCCGTGGTGGGCCGTGTGGGTAGTAATTTCGGTGCTTTTTTTCTATATACCCTAGCCATGTGTTCGTCGTCGTTGGCTGAGAAGGTATGAGTGCCTGCGGACAATACGGGCACGGATGGGCTTTTTTTGATTTTATTCGGTGGAGTTTTTCAAACCGGTTTTGGAGAATTTTTGCAACGGCGGTCGGTGCACAGAAATAAGGAAAACAACCCACTGTGCAGACGAGATGGGTTGTTTTCTCTTTTGAGTGCGTGCGATTCAGTGAAGCGCGTTGCGCGTGGCGATTGAAGTGATGGAAAATTTTGTGAAGAACCTACGATGCAAAGGGATGGCGGCTTCTGTATTACTTTTGGGAGATGGGCAGTCAGATATCTATCGATGTTTTTGTTTCCGATAAGAATAAAATTGTCGTAATCTGTTTTGTTGAGTATTAATTTGTTGAAACTCTGAGTACTTTAAAAACGGAAAATGCACCTCATGTATGATGGTGAGGTCTGCTACGAATTTTGTAAAATGTACAGTACAGTCATACCTCGATATAACGTAACTCAATTTTTATTTTCGGTACGTTATATCGAAGCAAATTTTTTTGACCAAGAATTTTAGCTTTAGCTTTTTTTTTTTTTTCTATAAAAGTATTAATGAAAAATCAATGTTATTCACCCAGCGGGTGCTCCAGCCCTTCTTACATCTGTTTTTTCAATTTGTTTTAATATATTTTTTATTTTTATTTCTTTATTGATTTCCTTGATCTAGAGTTGAGTCATTATGATATAGCCTAAAAACCCAGCTAAAACATGCCGAATTTGATTCCATTGGTTTGATAAGTTCTCGAGTTATGCAGAAATTTGTGTTTCATTTGTATGTAGCCCTCCCCCTACCCGTTTACAGAACACGTACAGTTTAAAGAGACTATATTAGAATGAATCACCTCCCCCCCTTCAAGAAGTGGGAGGGGTTTAGAACCATCCTAAGAACCTTCCTCGACCCTAAAAATACCTGCATAAATTTTTTTCGATTTTCAGAGTCTATAACGGTCAGACAAACAGACAGATAGAAAGTTAGTTTTATATACAAGGTTTTCGGTTTCTTAGAGCAAATATTTTCAGAGCGAGAGAGGATGATATTTAAAGAAAAAAAGAGTTCTATGCATATGGTCAGATCTCAAAGTTTACAGAGTTATTGAACTTTTAATGTTTTGGTACATGTTAGTCTTAAATTGACTGTCACTCAAAAATTATGTTACTTAGCTGAATTTTTTATCTTCAATCAAAAGGTAAGAAAATTTCCTGAACAGCAGTTTCATTTAAACTTTGAGTTATTATCACTTAGTGTCGCTTTAGGGGTAAAATGTTTTAAACATATTATTTTTCAAGGGGTTTAGGATCATATTTTCCGTATAAAATATGTAATATAGGGTATGTGTCCCTTGACTCAGCTTATTATGCAACCAGCGATCACATTTTTCATTATAACTCATAAACTTTTTAAGCTGTAAGCGAGATTCAACTACTTATACACTAACAAAGATAAGTTTGATAAGACATTTGGTAGCATGTATCACGAAAAGTTACACAACTTTTTTTATAATGCCATAAACTTTCGAGGGATATGGATTTAATGTCGGTCTATTGGCGCCAAATTGGGTCTATTCATGGATGCAACTTTGACTCATTCGATGAATTTATTACTAAATGCAGTCTTTGTACGGTTTTTTTTCCTAATTTTATGAATTAGGGCATTGTAAGCTGTACTGGATTTACTTAATACAACATTTCACAAAACAAACTAAAGTAAAACTGCCTCCAAACACTTAAATGATGTTCATATATGATTTATCAGCCATTCAATAATGAAAACATTATAATTCACTGTTATGTTGTCTCTTCGATTTGTGTTTAGATGAGCCACTTGAATATACACAACCGCAAATTCATGCATTTCCATTTGAAATTTTACCAATAACAACCTTTTTACTACGTTATTGATAAAACAGGCCATAGTTGGGAACATACAAAAAAATATGTACCCAACATTGGGTCTACGATTTTCTTGTAAAATCATTGTTATTTTAGCTATGTGAACAGTTAGTTTGTAACGTGTAACTGTTTTCTGTACATCCATGCTTTATCCATTTAATTAAGCCAAATTTAGATAACTTGAAGATCGTGTAGTTCATCTGTTCAGCTTAACCAGTGAAATCATGATGCCCCAAAAGTTCAAGAAATCGAAAATTACGCGGAAGTGAACAACTATAAGATGATTGATATTGTCTTAATTGCTTTGGATTACATCTATCATACTAATAGCAACATGATTTTGTTGATTATCGCTAAATTAATGACACATTTGGTACATAGGCCGAATAAAGGAGCTAGGCTAACATTACATCCCCTCACCCTACATCAGTGCAAAACGTAGCTGTTTTATGGAAGCCGGAAGGACGTCGCACCGGTTCCTTTGATTTGATCAAACGATGCTGGCCTGATATTTCGATTGAAGACGGTGCAGTACTCGGTCCGAGGTTTGCAGCTCACCCGTTGTCATCTTGGATGGACAATTCACGGTGAAATTGAGCCTATCGTTGATGAACCTGCCGAGAATAGGGTTATAGCACCGACGACGGAGTTGGAAGCTGCACCGACCAGAAGGAGATTTCCCGGAAGAGGATAAACAATGAGGAGTTGCATTGAGTTGAACAACAATGACATTTTGAGTTCGTTAAGTTCCAGTCTGGTGTTGAGTACTCCAAAGAGGGTCGAGCAGGTTCAACTGAAACCGGTCAGGTTGGATGTGGATCAAACTTTTTCAACTCCCATGACAAATGTAGTTTGATTGAATACCACCGTGTCCGCGGATGGAAAAGTTGAAAAGCGCGAGCCTGTTAAGGTAAGTAGGATAGAATCGGCACCGTTTCCGCAGATTGTATGGAATGTTCCGGAAATTATGACGTCGATAAGGCTTAAACAAACGAAACCGAAACTAACGTTGTTCAGTAAGAAATATGATGAAACGGCTGTCAGGCCGGTGCTCAGCGATAGTGACGAACAGGAAGACGAGAAGGAAATGGGAGGACGAACTAGCTTCATCAAGCCGAAAGATAAATCGTCGATTTTTAACAACAGTAAGGTTACTTTGAAGCAGGTTGAGGAGTCGAGGTTATCGACGATTTTGAGCTGTTTGAGTGAAGGCTTTGACGATGAAGATGAGAAAGAATTGCCAAAGAAGACTTCGTTTGTGGTTAAGGATATGATTGATGCGGCACCGCCGAAGATGGAACAGAAGAAAGTGGAAGTGATAACTTCTAAATCAAGTGAAATTGCTGCTTTGCTCAATGCACAAATCAAAGATCCCGAATTGAGAAAAATTGAGCTTCCGATGCCGGTGGAAATTCGTAAATCACGTGAGCCACCTTAGATGACTGGAGGATTCAGTTTTGGAACACCTCAAGTCGGATAACAATGCTTTTTTCTCATTCTAAACACCGACAAAAAAAGCCGATAATCCAGCTGTTGTCTCGAAAGGGGATGCTGGCCAAAGGGCTTAGTCGAGAAGGTGATTCGCGGACCAGATGGAACAATCCGTACTATCGTAGTGGCAACATCAAGATCAAGCTTCACCAGACCGATCAGCAAGAGTGTTCTACTCAAGGCCAATTCTGTTCCTGTCCCGGAGAATGCTACCGCTAGCAACGGAACGAACGAGCGAGCGTAGGTGGCCGTTGCGATACAAACAAGTGAAAATTTCATTCCACAAACTTCAAACTCTAAAACCCCAAACTAAATTAAATCTCTGAAGTCCTGTAATCCCCCTCCTCCCGACGGAAGAACTCTGTAGCAGTTTTCGTAGCCTTTTCCGTAGTGGCAAGAAGCAGCAAAGAACCAACCCTCCGGTGCAACATTCCTGGTTGCCTGCCGACCATCAAGACTGGTACGGAACCGACCGGTACCGTCAACCAGGAAATTTATCTGAGCGAGTGCCTACAAAAACGTCTACTGCCTTTTCTGAAGCGACACAATTGTTCCGTTCTATTTTGGCCGGATATGGCATCTTGCCATTACGGAAAAAAAGGCCATGGAGTGGTATGCTGCCAACAACGTTCAAGAGGTGTCCAAGGACAAGAACCCTCCCAACACACCAGAGCTTCACCCAATCGAACAATATTGGGCAATCGTCAAGTGGAACCTTAAGAAGACTCAAAAAGCTGTTGAAAGCGAGAAACAGTTGAAGGCAAACTAGCGTTTTTCGGCGAATAAAGTGGACAAGGAGACTGTACAAAATATTATGGCAGGGGTTAAACGAAAGACCCGGCAATTCGCATTTGGTAAAAAAAAAGCTTACCTGAATATTTCTCCTGTATTCTCTACTAACTGAACTTGAAAAAGAAACGGAATTTGACTTATTAATAAAAACTTTGATCGACTCACACACATTACTGTTCGACTAAATTTTGATCGGAACACCCTTTACTCCGGGACGCGGCGTTTAAAGCAAAGCCATGTTCAGCCGGAGCGCGAGAATGGAAATTTCAAACAGCACAAGAGAAAAATTCACCCAATCAAACTTTTTAGTTGGCAAACTGAATCAAAATGCGAAGGTGTACCCGTTATATATTACTCGTTGCTGCCTAGGAGCAGGGTTGCCACATTATTTTTCGATTCCATCTTTAAATTATGCGTAAAAAATCATGGTAATCTGTGTTTCACTGCAGAAAAGCTTGGCAAAAATCTTTGCTACAAACTTTGTGTTGCAAAAGTAGAATGGAAACTTTTCACTTCTTTTTATAATTGCTGTTGAGTTAAATGTAAAATAGAGCAGATATGTACTCATCAGAACACATTTATTTTGATTAACCGATACAAAACGGTCTTTTCAATAGGGCTTAAGTGTATTTATCGGTTTCCCTACAACACACTACAGCAAAACGGATGTTTTTTTTCTTAATTAGCAAATTAGCTGTATGGGAATTAGTAAGAAGTTCGCAGTGAACTTTCTTAGCAAGGGAAATACCTGCTTCTCATCTGCTTGTTTGAAACACATCAATTTTTTCAAACAAGTCTCCAAATCATCCGATTCTTCTACCTCGATATCTTAACCGATAATTGTTTCTCACCGCTTTTAAAGAAGATCGAATATAGTTTAGTAGACGAGTAGTAGTCCTTCAAGATATGCTACTTCTCGGGGTCAACGCTCGATGCAGAAGTCAGAACTGAATCCTTCAGATCAAAGGGCTTAATGATCTGTTTAATCAACTCGGTATAGAATAGAAAGCACAGCAGATTAAGCAGATAGCCTCCTTCATGAGCTTCAAAAACCGTTCCAAATTCTTCTTGACAACTTACTCAAACTACAACAATCTGGTGGCAGATATAGATATCCAAAGGCTTCAATTCCAAGATATTTTGTATCATCTGGAATTTCTGAGATCGTATCGGATCATATCAACTGTACCATGTACAATGGCAGCTTTCCGCATGCGTAGCTTGCACAAGGAGCCAGTACATTTGGAAACTGGGAAAGTCACGTTTCCGGAACTTCTGGACGGATCGGTCAAAACGCATAGTTACCGATGCCCCATCTGATCCAAAGCTCACAAGCCTTTTTTGTAATCGGTGCCATCGTCTATCAATTGCGCTAAATATATGTATAGGTTCTTGCACTGCAAGATTATACTAATGATAACAAAAAATCACGTTTGAAATAGCTATGCTTCGTATAGCAAAAATCGAGAACATTATTCTAACTTACCAAAATTCCTCTGCGTTAAGGCATAAAAATAACGAATTGGAAGAACAGTACTTTTGTAGAAACCCTTGTAGGAAATTCTCTTAAGAAACATTGAGACAGACACTTCTTCAGCGGAATACTTGAAGAAATTATTGAAGTATTTTCTGGCCAACTATATGTAAAAATTCCTGCCGACGTACAAAAACTTAAAAAAAAAAATCTACAAATTCCCTTGCGTTATTTTAAACTTAAGGATTAAATATACACTGAAAATTTATTTTCGTAGATTAGCTTTAACTCGTTTCGTAAAAATGGATTTTGTACATAGACCAAATGTCTCGTAAATTGTATGACATTTTCATACAAAATTCATATGGCTTGTCATCTAACAAAATGCTATCATTACACCATTTTTTGTACAATGCACAAAATGAATTTCCTGAAGACCAGCCAATCGCTGCTTGTCTTCGATTTTTTTTTTTTGGATTTATTTTCCGTCGGCCTATTTCCTCACATAGTGACAATCACCGACGCCAGGGAGACGACTCCACCACCTGGACCCTACCTAAAGACTCATGACTATGAACCGGGACCAACGGCTTTACTTCCCTTCCGAAGGAAGACGTGACCAAGATTTTTTCGCCTCAGAAAAACCACCGACGTCGACTGGGATTGAACCCAGACCCACTGGGGTGCCAGTAGCAGTCACGCTTACCACACCACCGACGCCGGCACTTGTCTTCGATCGTACTCATAAGTGTTGGTGTTCCTGCTGGGATGGCGGGAATCATTATTTTGTCCCAAAATAAAAATGAAAGCGTCAAGAGTGAGAACCTCATGCACAATAATCAAGTAACTTCTCACGAGTCCACATGGTTTAGTGAGATCAACCACGGACTCCATAACAGCTCTTCCTAAAAATATAGGATCGAAACCCATGTCAGAAACATTAAAAAATTATACCCGAACCCTCGTGGTGTGCTTTTTTTTTTCAATTACATTTTGAGCTGATAAAGTAGATCTGTCAGTCGTTCATGCACCACCAGAGAGACGTTTCTTTTTTATTGGTAACAAATTACTCGTAGGTCTTTGTATTGTTTTCGAAGAATGAACGAATGTTCTTTCTGTGTCAACCAATGCTTAGTGCTTTTGACAGTTGCACGTGTGGCATTTAATACGAAGGTAGCTTCTTAAATAGGTACAAATCAGTTGCGTTGCAGAAAACAACGAATAGATTTGGTAGTCCTACCTTCGATTTCGTAATATAAACAAAATTAATTTTCAGTGTATGAGATTATGGAATTCGTGCAAAAAAATCTTCGTAGATTTCTTCAATGTATCAGGATTTTCTCCATGAAATACTTCAGGAACTACCTCATGCTTTCTGTTTAGTCCTTCCAGGTGTTCTCCAGAGATTCCTTTAGAATAACAAAACTTCACTAGATATCTCAAAGAAAAAAAAAAAAATCATCACAAGAATGTTTTGAAAAACTGCCGAGGAGATGCCAGAGGAAGCTGCTAAAAGAATCATTGTAGGAATGCCTATAGAAACGCAACAAGGCATATCTCAAGGAAGATCTGAGAATTTTTCTAGGAATCATTGCGAAATTCTATAAAATCTTTTAATTATCTAAACATTTATGGAGAAATCATTCTTGGGCAAACACTCAAACTGACTTTCAGACTGTCATCTGTCACTGTAGTGTTAGCAGGGGTTGGTTAGTCAAGAACAGAATGGATATAGTTTTTGGCTCAGGAAGTACCAGCACATCGGCCCCAAGCTTGGTCCCAAGCTCGGTCCCAAGGCTCATAGTTCACCCCTACAAATTTAATTCACATCGAAAAACCTTTCATAAGTTCTTTCAAATCAACAAAGCGAATCAAAACAAAAATAAAGATTCTTGTACAGAAAAGCGGAAGAATGCATTGCAAGGTCCAAGGTGTCAGGTGCACTTGGGACCAAACGGGCTTAGAACAGTGGGCCAATTTTAAATCGCTAGTTCTTATTGAATGTTGGTGTCAGTGTCAACTATTTGCTTCATGGGTCTAAAACAGCACAATGAAAGAAAAACTGGGATAGGTTGGATTTGGATCCTAAAATATGCACATATTTTTAATTTAAGGTTTTTTAAGTGGTTAATTAGTTGTTAAAAACCTTAAAAATCTTGGTTGATCGCAAAAATCGGTAATCTTTACATACATAAGTATGAAAAAATCGGTTTCAATTTAGATAAATCTGTGCATGTGGCAACCCTGCCTAGGAGACGTTCCTTACTTAAATATGAAGTCTGTGATAGGAAAGTACTGTGAATTTGGTAAATTTAGTCTTAAAAATCGACATTATAAGACATCACCTTGTATTGACGCTATTTGCAAGAGATTAATGTTGAAAATCAATCAATTTCAATATTAAAACTGATGCGAAATATTTCAGATAGATTGGTGTAAAGATTTTGAAGATCGGTCATGAAATGAATTTGTTATTAACATTCAAAACCTAAGCATACTTCGTGAATTTCGCATTAAGAGAAAAACTTTTTTTTTTTTTGCAGATCAAGCCGGCGCACAAGAGTTTCACAACCACGACAAACATCAAGGACGGTGTGACGACGAGTAACCGTTTGCCGGTGATATACCAAGTTACCACAGGGCATATGCGGTGGTAACTGGTAGTTGGTTGCGAAAAAGACAGGAAGCAAAACAGAAACAAATGTATCAACCATACCATTGTTAAGCGAACTATAGTTGGAAAGAATTGTTCACGAGTGAAAGATTGTTGATCTAAATTAGCGAGATTAGTGCAAATAAAAAGTGAATTCTCTCAAACATTAATTGTAAGTAGACTATTTTTGCGTAGGAGAATAGTTTATTTATATAATTTGTATTACCTATGTATTATTTATAGATTATTACTACTTACACGATCCGCCCGCAGTACAGGAATTAATACGGAACTAAAATTAAATGAAATGACAGCTAAAGCTGATCCCTACAAACTGCGAGTTTTTAGTACGGGACTGCTAAAGAAACGTTTCTACAGACGGCTCCAATTGCTTCCACATCCACCGTATTCACCCGATTTGGTTCCCTCGGACTTTTATCTGTTCTCAAACCTCAAAATGACTCATTGATGACTCATCAATATCCCAAAGAGGTTACTTTTCATTCCACCTAGTAGACTCTTCAGTCTTCACGATGAACCACGGAACTACCATATGGTATCACTTCTTGATCTGAATTTGCCTTTTGACATCTAGCTAAAACAACAACTAAACTGTCGAGTTTTAAGAAGCTAGCTTACAAAACGTGAAATGGACCTAGTGACTCCAAATCACGACGACATACTGGAAAGAAAAATGTGGTAGATATTTTTAAAGTACATGAAACTGTGAAATTCGCTAAGAAATATTTGGTTTGGCAGACGAACTGTCTCTCCAACTTGAAAAGCGACGGTTTTATTCAACGGGGATCATCAGCCAGGATGTTAACGTGAAAATGTTGGTCCTAACACCTTTTACTCATCAACTGTGTGAGCCCACATCCCGAAGAAATTTAGCCAACAGTAACCAAATCCGCGTTATTCATTTATTTATTGAGTTCTATTACGTAACTTAAGACTTGAAGGTCTTTTTAATGTTACAATGACTTTCACTGGTAGAATAAGCGCTGCAATTCCAGAGTTATATCCATTTGAGTAGAAAATTTACCCCAACAGAAGAAAACTTACTGTTCCGACTGCTTGAATGCATGTAAACTTGTAAAATTAATTATTTTAATACTAGTCGCAATATAGTATCACGGTAGTACTCTACCAGACTACCATTATGGACGGAAAAGCAACGAGGAAAAGACTTTCAAGCCTTCCTTTACCACCTTCTTCCTAGCGCAACACGTTATCAACTATAAATAATTCATAAAAATCTCTCAAGAACGTCAACAAGTTTTTCAAAAGTGCAACAGGCCCTTTCACCGACTGTCATTCACACTTTGTGCAGCATGACGAACATAAGGTTCCATCACTGAAACGTGCAAACCGAAACGTGTTGCTCACCCTCCTACCGATAAACGGACGAACCCAAAAAGAAGGTGGGGGAGAGATAAGACATGATAAAAAATTAAACACAGAACGTTTACCGTCTTCAGCCGCCACCGTCAACGTCGTCGTCGTCGTCGTCGTTGTCATATTTTTCATTATTTCTTGTAACCTTCTCTGCCACTCTGCCACCTACGGGCTACGGGTCGGGTCGGTTCTAAAAATAAAAACACCCCGTCGTCGTCGTCGTCGTCGCCAACCCAAGAAAAAGCGAAGATCTCAAGAAGACGGAAACAACATAACCCTCCTGTGTGAAGTCCACCGTGCCCGGCCTGCACACTCTCTCACACACTCACAACCGTTTATGCGCTTCATGCTACCTACTGCGGTCCTTGGCTTGCACCAGCGAAAAGGAGAGAAAGACGAGTCGACGGTTTTTGAAGAGCTCCTTCGATCATCATCATCATCATCATGATTCACCATTTCCCTTTTCTGCAGTGTCTTTTTCTTCATCGCCTCCTTCGACTCGCCCTTGCAAGCAACATGCATTTTCCTCACCCATCACATCTTGCACCAGGATCCTGAACGACGACAGCTGCAAGCCCGAAGAAAGACTCGCTGCCTTGCTGCTGAGTTTCAAAATGGGCTGCATACGCCCGGCTAGGGATGTTTCATTATTCATCTGGAAATCCAAATCATATGCATTCACTATACTGTCACACTTGGATGAAAATTCAGCGAAACCCGTTCGCGTCGCCACCCCTTTAAATCGGGTTCGCAAGCAACGTTGAGTAAATAAATAATGAAATGTGTGACACCGACACCGTGTGGGCGCAGAAAGTTTCAACCAACATCGTCATCATCGCCGTCGTCGGTAATGCGGAGTGGAGTGGCGATGGCGATGGCAACCCAACCCAAGCAAGCGGTGGATGGCAGCTGCCTCGTAAAAGAAGTTCGCTCGCCGCTCCTCCAACATGGGTGGTGGTTTTTAATGCTGCTGCCCCGGTGGTGTGGTGTCGATTGTGGCGTGGCTTTCGCCGTTGGGCGGCGAGAGGTGGTGTGTGGGAGGTCAGCAAAAGTTTTGTATTTTTTCGGCACCAAAATGAACCGGTTTGCCCCGGATAGTTTTCGACCTATATCGCGCAATGGCAACCGCAGCAGCAGCAGCAGCAGCAACAACAGCAACAGCAGTAAATCTCCAAGGTGGAGATGAGCAAATTAATGTGAGCCACGTGCATTTTTTGTGATGGAATTATAGATGGCCATGCGGTAGCGACGATGGGACTTGTTAGTAGTTTGTGTTGTCATCAGAAGCACCAACTTTATGTTGTGTGAAATGTTTGGATTAGTATTCAAGAAAAAAATTTAACAAAATTATTGTTTTGCAGATTTTAACTTCATATTGTCAGACGATTTAGAGCCTTAGTTGCTAATTTTTCATTCATTTGATTGTAATAACATTTCAAGGAGTATTCAACATAATGATTCCTTTATTCGTTAAGGGCATTTTGGGCTAATTTAAATATCTCTTGGAAGACACCGATTATTTTCAAATCAGTGCTTTCTATGTCACAAACGTGTCATTTTTCTTGACGTAGACTTGTTTCACGTCATTTTGCCCTTAAAATCTTTAAGAAAAAAGCCACATTTTTGTTTGGGGTTAAGCTGACAGTCATGAAGAAAATGGATAATGTTTTTGCGTCAGGAAGAACAAGCACAGTGGTCCCCAGCTTAATGATGAATCACCTCTCAAACATAACTCACATCGAAGAACCCCTCAAATACACTGTCAAATGAACACAGTGAATCGAAATAAAGAAAACAAAGATTTTAGTACCGGATAGCTCAAGAATGTATTGCCAGGTGCACTTGGGACTGAAGGGTTCTACAACAGGGAGTCAATCACCACTTTTCGCTAAAAATCGCTTATTTCCTATTGATTGTTGGTTATATGGCCAGTTGTACCGTTGTACCATGCAGAAGGCCTTACTGATCAAAACAGTACACTGAAAGTTAATTTTAGTTTATACTAGCTGATCCCGGTGCGAGCGTTGCTACGCCTGCAACTAAATGAATGAACATTACATAGAACTGACGCTTTTTTTAATGAGTTTTTTTTTGAGTAATAAGGAGTTCAAACTTCTATCAGAACATTCTTGTTACCCAGACAATACACAGTTTGTAGCTTAGTTACCTGGATAATTCTCAGGATTGGTTGAAATTTGTGTTTGAATTTACCATAGAAACATTTCTTGCATTCAAAATACCCCGCATACCATTTTTGATTCCATTTGCTTGATTAATTCTCAAGCTATGCAGAAATTTGTGTTTCATTTGTATGCGAGCCGGAAGGGGGAAGCGGTCTCAAACAATCATAAGAACCTTCCCCAGCCCCAAAAATACCTGCATACATATTTTCACTCCGATCGGTCAGACAGGCAGTCAGACAGAAATCAGAATTTAATATAAATAAAAATCCTGTTTCCAATAACCCCCAGATGCCAAATGTCGTTTCATTTACTTGAATAGTTCTCGAGTTATGCAGAAAATTGCGTTTCATTTGTATGAGAGCCCCCCCCCCCTTTCAGAGGGCATAGGGTCTCAAACCACAATAGAAATATGTCTGACCTTCAAAAAAATCCACATGCCAAATTTGATTCCATTTGCTTTATTAGTTCTCGAGTTATGCAGAAAATTGCATTTCATTTCTATGGGATCCTCTCATTAAGATGGCAGAGTGATCTTAAACCACCATAGATATATGTCTCTCCTTCAAAAAATTCCACATGCCAAATTTGATTCCATTTGCTTTATTAGTTCTCGAGTTATGCAGAAATTCGTGTTTCATTTGTTTGAAAGCCCCCCCACCCTTTTCAGAAGGCAGAAGAGTCTCAATGACTATAAAAACATTTTTCTCCTTCAAAAACCTCCACATGCCAAATTTGGTTCCATTTGCTGGATTAGTTCTCGAGTTATGCAAATTTGTGTTTCATTTATATGGGAGATCCCTCCTCCACTTTTATAAGGCGGAGGGATCTCAAATCATTATAGAAACATTTCTCTACTTCAAAAACCTCCATATGCCAAATGTGGTTCCATTTTCTTGATTAGTTCTCGAGTTATGCATAAATTTGTGTTTCATTTGTATGGGAGCCCTCCCTCTTAAGAAAAGGGAGGGTCTCAAATTAGCATTGAAACAGTATTCATCTACAAAAACCTTCACATGCCAGATTTGGTTCAATTTGCTTGATTAGTTCTCGCCCCCCCCCCTCCCATTTCAGGGTGAAGAGGAATCTGAAACCATCATAGAAACTTTTCTTGCCTTTAAAACCTCAAACATGCTAAATGTGGTTTCTTTTTCTTGGGGTCTCAAACCACCGTAGAAACATTTCTTGCCTACAAAACCTCCACATGCCATATTTGGTTCCATTTGTTTGATTAGTTCTTGAGTTATGCAGAAAATAGTTTTTCATTTGCATGGGAGCCCTCTTTTCTAAAGGCGGGAGGGCTGTCGAACTATCATAAGATCCTTTCCCTGACCCAAAAACCCCTGTATTCAAATTTGCCTAGTGGTAGGGATAGTTCTCATGTTTGGTTGAAATTTGTGTTTCGTATGTCCCCCTTTCCAGAGTGAGGAGAGGTCTCAAATTACCATAAAAAAATCATTTCTTGCCTTCAAAAACTCGCCCATGCCAAATTTCGTATCATTTGCATGGGGCCCCCCTTTCTAGAGGCCGGAGGGGTCTTGAACTATCATAAGATGCTCTCCCGGACGTAAATACTCCTACATAAAAATTAGCATAGCAGTAGGTATAATTCTCATGTTTGGCTTAAATTCGTGTTTCATTTTTATGGGGGCCCCTTTTTCCAGGGGAGGAGGGGCTTCAAGCCACCATAAAAACATTTAATGCCAAAAACTCGTCCATTCCAAATTTGGTTCCATTTGCTTGATTAGTTCCCGGGTAATGCAGAAATTTGTGTTTCATTTGTATTGAAGCCCCTCCTACTCCTATCCAGAAGGCGATAGAGTCCAAACCATCGTAGAAACATTTATCTTCTTCAGAAATCTCCACATGCCAAATTTGGTTCCATTTCCCTGATTAGTTCTCGAGTTATGCAAGGATTTGCGTTTCATTTGTATGGGATCCACCCCTTTCAGAAAGAGGAGGGGTCTCAAATCAATATAGAACCATTTTTTGTCTTCAAAACCTACCGCATACCAAATTTGGTTCCATTTGCTTGATTAGTTCTCGAGTCATGCAGAATATTGTATTTCATTTATATCGGAGCCCCCCCCCCCCCCCCCTTTAGAATGGTGAAAGTTCTCAAACGAACATAGAAACATTTTTTGTCATCAAAAATCACCACATGCTACATTTCGTTCCGTTTGCTTGATTAGTTCCCGAGTTATGCAGAATATTGTACTTTATTTGTATGGGAGCCCCCCCCCCCTTTTAGGACGGGGAGGGTTGTCATGCTTCCATAGAAATCTTTCTCGCCTTCAAAAACTCACACATGCTAAATTTGGTTTCTTTTGCTTGATTAGTTCTCGAGTTATGTAGAAATTAGTGTTTCATTTCTATGGGAGCCCCCCTTTCCAGTGAAGGGAGGGGTCTCAAACCATCATAAGAACCTTTCCCGGCCCCAAAAACCCTTGCATACAAAATTTCAAGCCGATTGGTTCAGTAGTTTTCGAGCCTATTAGGGTCAGACAGACAGACAGACAGAAATCCATTTTTATATATATATATATACATATATATATATATATATATATATATATATATATATATATATATATATATATATATATATATATATATATATATAGATAGATAATCGAAAGTAATACTCACTAATTCATTCGTTGTTTTCAGCAACGAAACTGATTTGTTCTTTTTATGAAGATACATTCGTAATTAATTGCACGCACAACTGTCAAAAGCACTAAGCTTTTGTTGACACAGAAAGAACATTCGTACATTGTACGGAAACAATGCAAAGAGCTACGAATATTTGGTCACAAATTAAAAAGAAACGTCTCTCTGGTGGTTGCATGAAGGACTGACAGATCTACTTTATCGACTCAAAATGTAATTGACAAAAACAAGCGCAACCACGTGGAATTGTCCAGCGTTGTTTTTATTGTTTCTGACATGGGGTTCGAACCTGAATATATGAAAAGTGCTGATTCTAAATCCGTGGTTGATCTCACTAGGCCACGCTGACACGGGAGAACAATTTTGATTAATGAACATGAAGTTATAGCTCACGACAGCGCTGTGATTTTTATTTTGGGATAGATAATTTATTTCCGCCCATACCAGCAGCAACACCATCATACATGAGTATGGTATGAAAGAGAAACAGCGATTGGCTGGTCATCACGAAGTTCATTTCGTGCATTTTATAAAAAGGTGTAATGATAGCATTTCACCAGATAAAAAGCATTATTAATGTTTCATACAATATACGAGACATTTGTTCTATGTACAAAATCCATGTTTACGAAACGCGTGAAAGCTACTTTACGAAAATAAATTTTCAGTGTACTAGCAACGATAACCGATTACATACTCGTGTATTTTTCAGAAATCGCAAACGTAATTTATGATCAACCCTCGGTCCCTTTCATTTCTTGTATCGTAGTTTTTGAACAGATCTTGAATTGTCAGGATTGACAAAGAGAAACGTCAGTGTGATGTATATTTGCTGCAATGTTTATGTAGTGGTACGAAAAAGCAAAAGCGAAAAATAATGTTAAAATGTCTTCAGAAATGCATTAAATTTAAGCAGTTTCGATTCAAAAGCCAGCCAAACGCAAGTTTTTTGCTTGAGTTACTCTTGTACGTTACATAAGTATACAAATTGATTGGAGGAATATGTTATAACTGAATACTTTTGAGTCAATGTTGAGGTGTTTGAAAACGCAATGATGATTGTTTCCCAATTTCGAGTATCACACTTATTCAGGCATTTTTTCCGATTAATATTACGAAAAAGCTTAATTTTTCAAATAGTAAATTTCAAATTAGGAATTTAATTTTTATGATTATGATTGTCGTTAGAACATATTGTTCAATTTCACTTTAAGTCTGGCAAGAATAACTGTTTCAGGAAGATCCACAACGATTTAAACTCGAAAATTAGATAAAATGTATACAACTAGAAGAAGCTTTGCGATTTCTCATAACAAACATGGATGTTTGTTTACTATCCGGTTTTGCTCACATTTGAGTAACTTTAACTCCAAATCGTTAGAACTGAACGTACCCTCAATTGAGTTTCATTTTCTCAACTCAATTTTTGACTAATCCCTGTTTTTTTTTTTTTTTTCATTTTGGTATGAAAACGAGTGGCGGGCCCATTGTTTTTCGAGCATGATTCGAAAAAAGGTTATAAATTAATGAACAAGAGAAGATTTTTCAAAATTTTCCAGGACTCTCAAAATGTTTTTATCCAGCTCCCTGTTATCTAGCTGGTAAGAAAACACCACCACTTAATTATGCATTTTGACCGAAGGTAATGTTGACATCTGCTCCAGTAAGGGTAAAATTTCAAACTTCCTTGCGAAATAATCAAACGGAATATTATTTAGTGAGGTTCGTGGAAACCGGAAAACTTCAACTGATGTTTTCCAGAAAAATTGTAAACCCTGATTTTTTTTGTCCATTTATCCATGAACTCTACGAGTGGATAAAGCTTGGTAACAGTCTGAGACCTTCCGGACCAAACCTGTATGATAGTAAAAAAAATCCCCTAATCCTTAAATTTATTTATTTTTGAGTTGAACTTACTCATATATATTGAAAAAAAAATTTATGAAAATGAGCATTTTTTTTATTTCGCTTTCTATGAAAATGTCTTCATATTGAGCCATTGTTTACGGTTGTCACTTCGGGATTTGTGAAAAATCGAATTTACCACTCTCGACTTAATTCTTCAAACAATCCAAAATGTACTAATTTTGATGATATGCAATGGTTGTTTAGGATAAATCACGAACTGTATTAAACATGGAATGAAACCTAGTGAACTAAAAAGAAGAAGACAATTTGAAGCATTTGACCCCCGTTTTTGAGGACCCGGAAAGGGAACACCATATTCTCAGTCTGTTCATATGCAGATTTGCATGGGACCGAAAGTAGGTCATTTTTAAGTAAAAAGTTGAACTAGTTATACTTTTGGCACTTCATTAAATATTCAATCAAAAACATTTGTATGTTTTCCTGATCAAATGGTGGATAAATGAAGTCATTCTGTTCAGTAAAACGAGAGTTATAAGCGTTCAAAAACCTTTTACTTTTGCGTAACGCTCAAAATTTTGAAATAATACCCTGTATAGAAAAGAGAAACGTAGTCCTACGTTAAAAATACCGCAATACCGTTACCAAAATAAAAACAGAAATAACTACTCAATGGGCCAGCCTTCATCGGTTCCGTGATATTGTGTGGGTGAAAAGAATATAATTACTAAATTTGGCAACTATTTGAATGCAGAAATAGCTTTTGTCTATCGGATCAAATGGTCAATGGCATAGGTTCCATCCATATATGTAGTTCCGCTGATGATGCGACAATGTTTACTAACTGGCTTTTGCTTGTTGATCCTCAGTAATGCCGGAGTATGCTCTGTAATATGTTAGTATAATATGTATATTATGTTGTTATAGTAAAGAATTCGTGGCTCGGTTATTAAATTTGTAAAATCAAGTGACAACCCAAGTTACCACGCGGCTGTAATAACATGCATACATAGGGCATATGGATTACGTCTAGTGCCTCATTGAAGTTGGGTTAAAGCTGAAAAGGGCCCCACTTACATCGAACTAATGCTATACATTTTATTATGCTATATCTTCTATAATGTTTTGTGCATAATCATTGCATTGGTAATGGATCACTATCTACAGCTATCACATTCTAAAAGCCTATCTAACGCTTCATTACCTGACAACTGTTAAATTGATCCAATTCCGCATTAATGATGTTGATTTTGGGTTGAACAAGTGCAATAATATAATGCTTGTGGTTACTTGGGAAGGCACGGGTGATGAAATTCACGCTTACCATTTTTAACACCAATCAAATCATCCGCATTTTATATAAGGCATTTTTTCAATAAACCTTTTATAGTCTGGTCTCACTTCATACGCCAGAAAGAGTTTCGATTTTTTTTTTGGTTTATCTGTAATGTAATCTACTATTAATAATCAACAAATCCCTGTCAAGATAAAACACCTTAGTTTTTTAAAGATACGTTTCCGCATCTTCAGTGGCTGCTACCTGCTCAATGTCACCACTGTTTATTAATTTTCGAATACGATTTAGATTTTAAATTAACTTCTGATGCGCAAATTGAGAACAACGTTATCCGAACTATTTAAAAAAAATGAAAAAAAAAAAAAATGATATTTAGCTATATCAAAATTGAGTTTGGCACAGTTTTCTTGCGTTTTGAAGAACAATAAGTCAACTTCATAAAACATGATAACTCAGCATTTGACGTTTTATATATATTTATAAAATCGAGAAAAAATTTACTTTTTTTTGAGTAAGCTCGAATGAGTGTGTATGTGAGAATACCATGACATTTGGCAATATACTTTACCTTGTTTTCAAGGTAGTTTGGTCTTTGTTTACACAACGAGGGAACGGCATGAGCATACCAAGATCTGTCAGCCCGTTTACTGGGGAGTGCGCATTCGAAATGGACCGCTTTGAATTTTTGAAAAGGACACAGAAATGAAAAAAGGCTGCCTGAAAAGTCCCTTTAATTTCCTACAGATGGCGTTGTTAATCGTCAATGTAAACCATTTTGTATGAGTTTTACTCCTTGAATGACGGCTGTCAAAATTTCAACCATTTCTGTTCACGCATTCGTTAGTGACAACAGTGAGAAGAGACCGATCAGCATGTTTTATTTTAAAATGGAAAAAATCCGAGTTTCGAGTTTTGATAAAATACTATTTTCGAAGAAACGGCTGCCGAAACCAAAGCCCAGCTGGATTATTATTTACCAGACTCCGCACCGTCGATTCAAACGATTCATAAGTGGTTTGCTGGTTTTCGTTGTGGCCGTACGAGCACCGTTGACGCACCGCGTTCTGAAAGCCCAAATGAGGTAACTAAGGAGTGTATCGAATATAAGCTATCCACATACATTTGCGTTGTACGCATGTATTTGTGATGGTTTTTTATGCTCTGAACACTGCATGCTGTGCGTTTGACTGTCAGTTTTCTTTTGTTTACTTGTTTGTGCGGTTCAAATTCTGCGTTGTCAAAATGTCGCGTATTGAAAAGGAAGTCAAAATTAAGGTTCTGGACACATGGCTAAGTGAGAAGGGTATTAAAGGCCGAACAAGAAATTATTGCGACACCGAAAATGTCATGCCAATTTTCTTATAATGTTTAGAATCAAACCAAAATTTTAGGGTAGTTTTATACATATATTTACTTCAAAAATCAAACGAAAAGTTAATCGATGGAGCCTTGAGTGTAAAATTGAACGCATTTTCGCTTGATGCCCTCCATCAAAGTCTTTACAGTGTCATCCGGTACCAGTTTCTCAGTTTTTTTTTTCCATTTTCTTAACATGTCCTTCTCGTCTATGACTGTCTTCTTGCTCTTCCGAAGTTCCCGCTTCATCATTGCCCAGTACTGTTCCACCGGGCGCAGCTCCGGACTGTTTGGCGGATTCATGTCCTTTGGAACAAAATGGACAGAATCGGCCTCATACCACTCCAGGACACTTTTAGAATAGTGGCATGATGCCAAATCTGGCCAAAATAGCGGAGCTTCGTCGTGCTGCTGCAAGAACGGCAAAATGCGCTTCTCGAGGCACTCAGATTTGTAGATCTCGCCATTTACTGTGCCCTTTGTCACGAAAGGCTCACTCCTCAGTCCGCAAGAGCAGATGGCCTGCCAAATGAGATATTTGGAGGCGAACTTCGACATTTTCTTCTTCTTAAATTTGTCGTCCACATAGAACTTGCTCTTGCCGGTGAAAAACTCCAACCCCGGAATTTGCTTAAAATCGGCTTTTATATACGTTTCGTCGTCCATCACACAGCAGCCATATTTTGTCAGCATCTTCTCGTAGAGCTTCCGTGCCCGAGTTTTAGCCGTCGATTGTTGCCGCTCATCGCGGTTTGGGAAGTTCTGTACCTTGTATGTATGTAGTCCAGCTCTCTTCTTTGCATTCTGGACGTAGCTCTGCGACATGCCGATCTTTTTAGCCAAATCACGGCTTGAGACGTTGGGATTTGCTTTAATCATCCGCTTCACCTTTCCCTCCGTCTTTTTGTTCTCCGGTCCCGGTTTTCTTCCAGCTCCTTTGCCGTGGTCCAACGTCAACCGCTCCTGGAACCGCTTCAACACTCTGGAGACGGTTGAATGGTGAATGTTCAACATTTTCCCCAACTGCCGGTGTGACAGGTCAGGAAATTTCAGGTGTTTGGAAAGAATTTGTTCTCTCGACTCGCGTTGGTTCACCTCCATTTTCGTTGAATCGAAAAACACGACTTCGAGTTTGACAGCATGTAAACAATACACAGCAATGAGAAAGTGTGCAAAATTTGGTTGATTTTTACCCAATGGTAAAAAAGTTATGCCCTGTTGAATGTGTCGCAATAATTTTCGTGTTCGCCCTTTACTATGCGAAAATTGGCGAAGCGGTTTGGAATTCATCATGCGAGTGTTAAAACCATCATTAATAAGTATGGGGAACACTATTCCTTGGATGAGCTACCAGGAAGAGGCAGAAAACCCGGTTCTTCCAACCCGAAACTGGAGCAGAAAGTGGTATCTCTAATCATGAAGAACAAATCAATGTCAATACGTGATTTGGCCAAAAAAATCAGGAACGAGTGTCGGAATGATCCAGCGTATCAAGAGGCGAAACCACCTGAAGACCTACAAGAAGCAGAAAATCTCGAAACAAAGTGCAGAACAGAAAAAGCGAGCAGCAACAAGGGCCCGGAAATTGTATTCGCGTCTTTTGCCGCGTCCGGATGCATGCGTTTTGATGGACGATGAGACCTATGTAAAGGAGGACTCAAAAACCCTTCCAGGTCCACAATACTTTACTGACGTCGTTGGGGAGGATGGGAGCGATGCGGACAGGTCGATTCAAGTGGAGAAATTCGGTCGAAAGGTACTGGTATGGCAAGCAATATGTTCCTGTGGTTTGAAGGCAACCATTTTTCACACTACCGGAACTATAAATGCGGAAATCTATCGATCTGAGTGTCTCCAGAAGATATTGTTACCTTTATATAAGAAGCATAGTACTCCTCCACTGTTTTGGCCGGATTTAGCGTCGGCTCACTATGCCAAACCCACTCTCAATTTACTTGCGGAAAAGGGTATAGATTTCGTTGAGAAAAATATCAATCCACCAAATTGCCCTCAGCTTCGACCCATCGAACGTTACTGGGCAATCGTGAAGAGGGTCTTCAAGAAGACTGGTAAGGCAGCTGGAAACATGCAGGAGTTCAAAAAAATTTGGTCTTAAGCGTCCAAAAAATGCGATGCAACACTTGTCCGGAACTTGATGAAGAGCATTCGATCCAGAGTTCGAAGATTCGTAAAGGAATAACTTAAATTTCATCCGGTCTTCATTATGTTCAAGTTTAACCTCGTACAATAAAGGATCAATTTTTTGTATGAATAAAATATCGGTTTTCAACATAATTTGAAAGAAAGTTTGTGGATAGCTTATTTTCGATACACTCCTTACAACAGAGAACGTCGATAAAATCCATGATATAGTATTGGAGGATCCAACAGTGAAATTGAGAGAGCTAGGCTAAGGCTTTAGGCATTTCAATGGAATGAGTTGGCAACATGCATTCCGTTTTGGGTATGAGGAAGCTCTGCGTGCGATGGGTGCGGCGTTTGCTTACAATGGACCAAAAACGCATGCGTGTTACATCCTCTCAGGAGAATTTGAGCAAGTTTACATGCAATCGGAAGGAGTTTGTGCGCCGATTCATAACCATGGATGAAACTTGGATCCATTGTTACACACCGGAGTTATCGCAGCAGGCGAAACAGTGGGTTCCACCGGGCGAAAGTGCTCCGAAACGCCCGAAAACGCGACAATCGGTGGGAATGGTTATGGCCTTCGTGTTTCGGGATGCGCAAGGTGTAATATTCATCGACTATCTTGAAAAAGGTAAAACCATAACAGGCGCATACTATGCAGCGTTATTCGATCGTTTGAAAGATGAAGTCCAGAAAAAACGGCCAGAGTCCTCAATTGCTCAAGCAAAATTGAATGAAATTCGGTATCAATTGGTTGCCCATCCACCGTATTCGCCGGACTGGGCCGTCGGTGACTTCAATTTGTTCCCTAACCTGAAGAAATGGCGCACCGGTAAGCGATTTTACTCAATTGATAAGCTCATAGCTGAACCGATGGTTATTTTGAAGAACTTCCGAAGTAGTACTATTCGGATGGGATAGAAAAATTTGAAAATCGCTGGACTCGCTGTATCGACCTAAAAGGAGAGATTGTTGAGAAATAAAACCGAATTTGGAAAAAAAAATGTGTTCGTGTTTGATATTAAAGGGACTTTTCAGGCAACCCAGTAAGTAGCTTCTGATATACCGCTTGATTCACTTTCATCCCTTTGTCGATAAAGATCAAACGGGTTTTGCCCGAATGAGTTATTCCAGCCCAAACCATCACTGGAGCGGGATGATGACTCCTTGAAATACTTCCACGATTTTCGGAAGCAGCAGGAAGCATTTGCCGACCATTTTGGTGGTTGTGATGCTGCTCGATTGTGAAAAATTTTTCATCGGCGAATAGCACTGACCAACAGTGGCCCTCGGATACGTGGTTCAGGAGTACCTTAGCTATTCTCTACTGGTTTGCTTTCATGGTGTTATTCAAGTAAAGGGTGTCCACGATGAAATTGCCACACTATGAAATTGCTCTAACTTTTTAACCGTTGGGTAGAATTTAATGAAAATTTGGGTGGATTTAGTTCATAGTGCATTATTTACATCCTGCAAGTTTTAAAGTCCTGTGATCAAAACTCGCGGAAATGGAGTCGAAAGAACAGCTCGTGCGTGATAAAATCTTGCGCATTCATCACGATAACAAGGATCTCTCGCATCGTTCCATCGCTAAAACGTTGGGAATCGCGAATTCCACGGTGTCGCGAGTGATTAAGCGGTTCGAGGAACGGTTGACCACCGATCGGAAGCCCAGAAGTGAAGGAAAAGGTATTCCGTACGACACCAAAAATCACAACCGCGTAGTTGGGGCCTTCAACCGAAATCCGAACGCCTCCGTTCGGGATGTGGCTAAGAAGCTGCACCTAAGCCGAAGTTTTGTCTAGAAGGCCAAAACTAAGGCTGGGCTTCGAATGTTCAAGGTACAAAAGGCCCCTAATCACGACGAGAAGCAGAACAAGTCCGCCAAAACCCGTGCCAGGAAGTTGTACCTCAACATGCTGACGAAAGTTGAATGCTGCATCATGGACGACGAAACATATGTGAAGGCCGACTTCAAACAGATCCCCGGCAACCTGTTTTTCACGGCCAAGGATCATGTCCGGAGCATGTCCGCACTCAGAAGATGTCCAAATTTGCGAAGAAATTCCTGGTTTGGCAAGCCATCTGCACGTGCGGGAAGCGGAGTGCACCTTTCGTGACCCAGGACACGATGAACGGACAGGTGTACATAAAAGAGTGCCTCCAGAAGCGGCTGCTTCCTCTCCTGAAGGCCCACAACGTCCCAACAATCTTCTGGCCGGATTTGGCCTCATGCCACTACTCCAAGGACGTGCTGAAGTGGTATGCGGACAATAAGGTCAATTTCGTGCCGAAAATGTTCAACCCTCCCAACACTCCGGAGCTCCGCCCCATCGAGAAGTACTGGGCGATTATGAAGCAGCACCTTCTTATACGACCTAAGGTAGTGAAGACAGTCGAGGAACTGAAGAAAGTATGGGTTTACATGCAAAAAACGGTTGATTCACAGGTTGTGCAGAATCTTATGGCCGGGGTTAAGGCCAAGGTGCGGGCATTTGCGTATGGACTGTAAATAAAATACGAGTAAAATGGTAAAATGAAGTTTAATAGTTATTTCTCAATCCCTGAAAATTTGATGGCAATCGGATGAAAACTCGAATTTTGCGAATCAATTTTGTGTGTGGCAATTTCATCGTGGACACCCTTTAGTGATTCTTGCGCAGTTTTTATGACTGAAGCTTCAAATCGTCGTGATCTACGACTACAACGGAAGATTTTGAAATTTTCAGTGATTTCGCCAACTTCTAGATGGAAATCGAAGAATTTCGCTTGATTTGTAGCCAGATAATCTCGCGCATTTGTGGAGTCCGAACTTTGCTCTTTTTTTCCTCTCCCTACCCGGTCATCAAGCGTTCCAAGCTGTTGGTATTGTTTTATTGTGTCAATCACTATAGATTTTGCGATACACTGAAGTTTTTTTTTACGACGGTAATGGTACCGCGTAAAAAAAACCGCGTTATTTCCAAAAACGACCTATAAAAAGTCAAGGAAATAAAATTTATATTTCATATTCATATTGAAAGGATATGGTCATAAAAATGTATTGGTGGTGGAAAAACATGGTTCCAGTAACATTGGCCACCGGGAATCTGCTACAAATGGATAGAGGTTGTTAATTCAATGTGTGAGCAAAGCAGTCCAGAGTAGTTATAGAGAGTTTTTGTCTTCGGCAAAATTTCTCAGTGTGTCATTCGTCGTCTTTTGAAATTATCATATTAGTTCCACATCATCCCGCAGAGATGGCGCTGCAGTCTATCTTTTCTAAATTAAGCGTATGGGTATTCAACTACTAAAAATTTCTTCAGCAAATTGACTTTTCTTGTTTTGGGTCCATCGGATATATGATACTTCAAGTGGCCAGTCCGGAGGAGGTTCCCAAAGGTCCGGGTCTGGTCATACACAGATAAAAAGAAACATTGAATTTTCTGCGTTAAAGGGCGAACACGAAATTATTGCGACACATTCAACAGGGCATAACTTTTTTACCATTGGGTAAAAATCAACCAAATTTTGCACACTTTCTCATTGATGTGTATTGTTTACATGCTGTCAAACTCGAAGTCGTGTTTTTCGATTCAACGAAAATGGAGGTGAACCAACGCGAGTCGAGAGAACAAATTCTTTCCAAACACCTGAAATTTCCTGACCTGTCGCACCGGCAGTTGGGGAAAATGTTGAACATTAACCATTCAACCGTCTCCAGAGTGTTGAAGCGGTTCCAGGAGCGGTTGACGTTGGACCACGGCAAAGGAGCTGGAAGAAAACCGGGACCGGAGAACAAAAAGACGGAGGGAAAGGTGAAGCGGATGATTAAAGCAAATCCCAACGTCTCAAGCCGTGATTTGGCTAAAAAGATCGGCATGTCGCAGAGCTACGTCCAGAATGCAAAGAAGAGAGCTGGACTACATACATACAAGGTACAGAACTTCCCAAACCGCGATGAGCGGCAACAATCGACGGCTAAAACTCGGGCACGGAAGCTCTACGAGAAGATGCTGACAAAATATGGCTGCTGTGTGATGGACGACGAAACGTATATAAAAGCCGATTTTAAGCAAATTCCGGGGTTGGAGTTTTTCACCGGCAAGAGCAAGTTCTATGTGGACGACAAATTTAAGAAGAAGAAAATGTCGAAGTTCGCCTCCAAATATCTCATTTGGCAGGCCTTCTGCTCTTGCGGACTGAGGAGTGAGCCTTTCGTGACAAAGGGCACAGTAAATGGCGAGATCTACAAATCTGAGTGCCTCGAGAAGCGCCTTTTGCCGTTCTTGCAGCAGCACGACGAAGCTCCGCTATTTTGGCCAGATTTGGCATCATGCCACTATTCTAAATGTGTCCTGGAGTGGTATGAGGCCAATTCTGTCCATTTTGTTCCAAAGGACATGAATCCGCCAAACTGTCCGGAGCTGCGCCCGGTGGAGCAGTACTGGGCAATGATGAAGCGGGAACTTCGAAAGAGCAAAAAGACAGTCAAAGACGAGAAGGACATGTTAAGAAAATGGAAAAAAAAACTGAGAAACTGGTACCGGATGACACTGTAAAGACATTGATGGAGGGCATCAAGCGAAAATGCGTTCAATTTTACACTCAAGGCTCCATCGATTAACTTTTCTTTTGATTTTTGAAGTAAATATATTTATAAAACTACCCTAAAATTATGGTTTGATTCTAAACATTATAAGAAAATTTACATGACATTTTCGGTGTCGCAATAATTTCGTGTTTGCCCTTTAGTCCTTTGCTATTTCTCACTTTTCGCCACACACAATGTGAGTGGCCCCAATAGCATCCTTACTGTTGGTTTAAATCGTTTCAAATCGGATATCGGTACTAATTTTCAAGTATGTTACTTGACAGCTTATCGTTAACCATAACGAACCCTGCTGCTACCCAATCCTGTTATCCAAAATTCCAGTGATTTCTCGTGGACGTGCAGAGGTGTTCTCGGCTTCCAATCAAGCGAGTATCACGTCAACATATTCCTACCCTTTCCTCGCTTGACCTGCATTCGGACGGGGCCGGCGCCGGTATTGCCTTAGTTTTAGATCACCAGTTTTTACACATTGAAGATGTATGTTAGTCCCAAGCATCATCTGTTGGTTCTCTGTGCAATAACAGCTGATCTGGCAATAACTGAGTAGCAATCTCGGGTGGTCAATCATGCTCATGCTCATGCTCTTGACTCCTCGACTCTTCTTCTGC
>JASCZW010004521.1:0-40210 GCA_034211315.2 Aedes japonicus | reverse complement strand
GTGATTGAACTTCATCCTGCAAAATGAAGCTGTAATTTTCAGAAAAGTCACAAATAGCTGAAAATTCACCATCTTGCAAGTTTTGTTTTGTAGTTTTCAAAAAATTGGATTGTTCGGTTTCTACAAAATCATGCTGAATCAAACTTTCTAATTTTGAGCTGAAAAATGAAACAAACTCATCGGTTTGCTTTACAATAGTTTCTAAATCACATCTGTCAGTGGTAACCCATTGTTCGAATGAAAGCTTTTCAACAAAGTTTTCTTCCAGTTGTTTCAATAAACTGTCTTCAAAACTGAGGTATCTAGGCAGTTTTTACATCTTCGTAGATGGCAATGAGTTGTCTTATTTTTCGCAAAGTAATCTATTCGTTAATGTTTTTAAATCATTCAAGACATTGTATTTTTTAAGCTATGTAGAATTAAATTGACATTTTCATGCGTAGTGCAAACGCAAACATTATGTGTTCCTGTGATAGGCAATAGTTTACATTGCCTTGGCCGGAGGCTTGCAAATGATGAAAACCCTATTTTTACATTGACGTACATTTCATTAAAGCGATTAAAAGCTTCTCTCAATGTCATCATTAACAATCTTTTCTGAACAGCTAATCTCTTATTTCCTGTCTTTACGCTAACAAAATCTCTTTGGCCTGGCATTGCACGGCTTATATCATCGTCCTCAAAAAATTCAAAACCAGTTCTTTTGTTTCATTACTCAAAGCTTTTCCAGAGCTGGAACCTTGAGATGAATCAAATACATTATCTCTTTCCTTTCTTGCATCTGATGCCATATTTCTACTCGTTTCAAATTCGTCTACAATTTTTTGTACTGACCATGATTTTGGTAACAATGATAAAATTAATAGTTTTTCTTGCCTTGTGGCTGAATTTAAAAATTTCATTTTCATATTTTCTATGACTTCATCAAACTCGTTTGCTTTTTCTGTTTTAGCGTCTAATTTAAAAAGATTTCTTCGTACACCTTCGACGATTTCAGCGCAAAACATATAATTAAAATGTGTATTTAAAACCTACAATTATTATGTTATCAAACAACACTAGATCTCGTTCAAAAACACAGGATTATGAGCTGAAATTACTATAATCACTATGCTACTAGCAACCTTTCTGCATTTACTGTTTGGTAGATACTGGATTAATTCAGAACCGAATCAGACATTATTATACAGCTCACGGGTAGAAATCATAGAATACTGGGTAAAGACTGTTGGAAGATAGGTGGAGTTGAACGCTCAGGTATCGTCGAACCTTCAGGTACGAGTTTGGAGAGTTGGAGCGAGGTAGATTTGCTGGCATAGGTATATTGTTATTGAAGAAGATTGTAAATTGTATATACCTGGAATGAATAAAGAGTGCGGCGGTTGTTGATTGAGGTATCAGTCGGCAGCCGTCTAGTTTGATGGAAGGTGACTAAGACTGCGTTCTTTTTGTTTATTATTAAGAAACGGTCATCGACGGAGCTAGCCTCGTTATGGCCAGCGTGGCCATGGTGGTACGTAGTACAGCTAACTGGTATCTAATTACCTGTATCTAATACTTGTTAGCACGTTTTCAGCACAACGCACCAAAAATCACTTGAAGAAATCATTGTTCCTGATAGTGGGATTTTGTAACTTGTTTTTCAAAATACTTTTAAGGCAGAGAATTTCACTCGAATCTTTAAGCTGTCAGTGTCATTTTAACTCAAAATTTTCCAATCTTTCCGAAAAAAATACTTTTGAAACTGGAAAAACATGGAGTACATCCGAAAAGGGCCAAAACTTATTAAGTTATCAAAAAATCAATATTAAATCAGTAATATCTTCTAAACGGTGCATCTTAGAAAAATGTTACCGAAGTACTTTTTGCTTGCAAATTTGATGTACTTTCATAAAATTAGGGTGACAAACTTTTTTGACTTTTCTTAATAGCTTTTTTGAAAATTGTAATTTTTAAAATTTTTTTTTTTCATTGTAACCTATTTTTCTCCAGAACAACTCACTGTGCACTAGATAGCATTTTAAGTCAGCTATAACATAAGAATAATTAAAAAAATATTAACAGGTCACTTTTAACAGGGTGGCCACAGAACCGGGAAAACCGGGAATTAACCGGGAATTCTAAAAAACCGGGAGAAACCGGGAAAAAACCGGGAATTTATGTTCACAGGATTGTTCATAATTTAGATTATGTGTTATTATCACCGAGCTCTAGGTATTCCTTTCTTAGCGTGTTCATCTATAACGATCTGTGAAATTTTAGAGTGTGTCAATTGATTTACCTTCTATAAATATCCTGCACAGAAAAAAATCTTGTAGTAGAAACTACCATTTTACCCGACTACGCGTATCTTTAAAACTATTTTGAAATTTCAGTCAAATTTACTACGTGTATCTTCAAACCTTCAACGTTTGTGGTATATTTGACAGACCTTATGTTGATACCAACTCTACTATAGTTGATTTTAATCGCAGGCATGGTAAAATCAAACGCATTTATAGCCAGGTGAAAATTGTTGGTATTTGCGCTCAATTTGACCCTCGAAATGGTAGTTTCTACTGTGGTTTTTTTGCGTGTGGATCATTCTTGTAAGTTTGTAGCGACCAGAGTTGCCACATTTTTTTTCATTCCCATCTTTAATTTTCACCAAAAAATCTTTTTTATCTGTGTTTAACAGCAGAAAATCTTGGCAAGAACCTTGTTTCAAACATTCGAATTTAGATGGTCTTATTCAGATTGTAGAAAGTTCGCAATGAACTTTCTAAGTAATATAAAAGCCAGCTTCCCATCTGCTTGTTTGAAACACAGCAGTTTTCTCCAACAAGTTTCCAAGATATGATCTTCGATGGCCTGTATTGAATTGAACTCCTTCAAAGTGTACAGCTTCTTGGGTTCAACACACGATGTAGTTCCTGTTGACAACTGACTAGAACGATAGCCATTTGGTGGCAGCTCCATGCAGAACGATGCTTCAAATCCAAGATATTTTGTATCATCTGGAATTCCTTGGATAATTTGAGGCTGCATGATAAGTAACTATAAATATCTTGCATCAACTGTTCCAGTGGCAGCTTCTTGCATGTATAGCTTGCACAAAGAACCAAAAAGTGGCAAGTACATTTGATAATTATCAAATGAGAACTGACACGTTTCAGCAGCTTTTTGACGGATTGGTCAGAACCCATCATTACCGATGCTCCATCTGATCGACAGCCAACAAGCCTTTTTTGTAATCGTGCCATCGATCTGGTATTGTTCAACAATTGCACAATATATTTTGAAATGGAGTTTTCATAAGGGGGCATTGGGTCGCAATCATAAACAATACCGCAAATTTCTCGAGAATGCTAACTTAATCATAGGGAATTACCACGATGATTGTACAGAAGCGAATAGAAGAATAGAAGTTGTAGTTTACTAGAGTGAGTTTGCATTTTCAAGAAATTTGCGGAAGAAGCCATTGTTTACGTTTGCGACATTGGCCCTTATGAAAATTCCATGTCTATGTATAGGTTTTCGCAAGGCAATATGATATTGAAGATAACCAAAAATCACTTTCAAAATATTGAGTATGTGATCTGGCCTATTTTTATTTTATGCCGCGTCACATATCTGGCATTGATGCACTAATCTTAGAACGGCTTCAATCTCGATAATTTTATATTAGGAGATAGGGAATAGACGCGATGAAGCATATCTCTTGCCACCAAAAAGTGAATCCTATAGCTGACTACGACTCAAAAAAAAAATGACTGTTAGATTGCAAATGCACGCGAAACATTGAAAACAATCCAATAACTTAGAAAATTGCATGAGACAAAACAAAACAAGCAATGAAATAAAAGTGGAACATAAACTCTCCTACAAGTAACACAAGTCATTTTAAATAACGCAAAAGACAAAAACGGACTTAGGCAGACAAAGTAATAGGAGGTAAGGAAATGATGCATAATTGACTTTAGGCACACATGAACACTTGACATCATTAAACTAAACTATAAATATCTAAAGAGGAAGTGAAAGATCATCTTGAACTTATAAACGTCACACTATTCGAGCAGGTAAACGAAACAATGCCTCCCGAACTCAGTCGAAGTAGTCCTCTCTCTCTCATACGGCCCCCAAAAATCTTACTTATGGGACCAATAAATCAAACATCAATAAAACGAGCAGTATTCAGACATCACGACGACATAATGACAAACGAACCTATTCAAATTACTTTTACAACCACAAAACAAATAATTACTTGATAAGTAAGTATAACATATAACATAACATATTCCTGATATCCGTAATGATCAGTCGAACTAATACTTTGGGGAGTCCCTATAAAAAGCATGGGAAGTATTTGAAAACGCGATACATACTGGCGTTGGGAGGTTCACAGTGATACTCTTGACATTGAAACAGTATTACTCAATTTTATTACAAATTGTGATCTCGTTGACTACAATCCTCAAATAAAACTAACAGTGCTGACTTAATGAATACATTACATAAATAGGTAACCAAATTACTATTTAATTTGCTTACTATATTAAATAAATTAAAATACAATGAAACATAACTTACCTTCAAAACTGAACATTTAAGTAAACAGTGAAGCAAAACAATTCCATTAAATGAGTTCCAATGAGTCACAAACATCTCACAACTAAAAAAATGAATCTCATTGAACTAAATTCAGTTTAAACCCCTATTGAACAATACTTTAGAACATAAAATAAACCAAAAAAAATATAGATTAACAACAAACATATGTGTTAATAACCAAAAATAATGAAAATCCTAATAAAACTAAAGAACGAAAAACTCCACGTAAACTTAATAACACTGACCAAAATGATCAATAATGAATTAACTAATATTAACAAATTGTAATAAAAAATGAAACTTTCCCACCCTCTCTAACGTAACCTTCCGAGTTAGTTCATAACAGCGTCTTCTTGGGTGCCATTGCCTGTGTACGGCTGGTGAACTACTTCGAAAGGCTTACGTAATCTATTCTATCATCAAAAGCCTAGTGTAGAGGTTTACTGCCGTTCTACACATAATTGTCAGTGAAAAATAGACAAATGAGGAAAATGCAATTAAAGTTAAAACATATTTTTGTTATCGGAAAAGAATTGGCGTAATAAATAATGCTTTTATGTCCAAATTAACGTTGGAAACCATCATATCTAATGAATCGTATCATTGTTTTTCGTTGGTAGATTAAATTTATGTTACTTTTAACGAAAAATGATCGGTGGGACTGTTATGCCGAGAAATATGGAATAAATTGAACAATTCTACGCATAAGAGTCCCACTGAGAATTTTGAAAGTTTTACTCGAAATTGGAAATGGATGCGTTGGCCGTGTTGCATACGAAAGTGATGATAGTTATGGCAATTTTTACGGGTTCGATCTCATTGACGGATCGGGAGAGCGATTCAGCAGCTCGAGTAAGTGCCGAGCACCGAGCATGCGAAAAGCTTCCCAGCGAAATCTTTAGAAATAAGTGACGATTCTGATGGAAGCTTTTACGAAATCCAAGAAATAAAACAAAATAAGAAATCCAGGAGGAGAATTTTGCCAAGAAACGAAAAGCGGCGAGTGGCATCATTATGAACTCGAACGAAATTAACAGTTAGTCAATACACACTGAACTAGATTCACTCGCGACCGTACATTGAAAGTATCTGGAACATCCAAATCGAAAAATGGCGTTACTACATAGAATACACTAATTCCGTAGACGTCAACAAATGATTTATTTCAACAACTTCTAAAAGAAGCAACTAAAAATAATCGCTAATAAAATCTTCACGATGAATCAACACGTCTCATGGTAGAATTCTCCTTGAGGGATCGACGGTAAAGAAGGCGTTGCTGTCAAAGCAGCATAAAGATGTTCCAGAACAAAAATTCAAATTCATTGAGAACCTGCCTACAATGAAAGGAACTGAGCAATAACCATGTTTTTTCTATGAGCTATGTTTATGTATTTGGAATTAAATAAAATTTCTTTTTGGTTTTTGAAAAACTTCGGTATTTTTTAACCCCACAATAATTTTGTCAGTTAGTAACCATTGTTGGTCAATCTGTTCACTGTGCAAATAAAATGGAAGTGGCCATAATTGTGTGCAAATTAAAGTGACCTAATATTTGTGAATCAACTTTTAGAAATCTCATCCTTACGTTTTTGAACGGAGACGCTCTGCCCCCTCCCGCTTTCCACTCACATCGATTTTTGGTCCTTAGCATCTAGTTTTATATAATTCTGAACAATACGCTTGTGAAAATCGAAGTAAAATACATTGCTTTTGAATACTTCGCTAGTGGGACAATTATGCGTAGAATTTCACAATGGGACAAACAGACTTGGTATTTTTTCGAGAAGTTTTCGAATAACTAATATTTTTTGTTTGTGTTTGCTGTAAATATACGTGAAAATAGACCGTTTTATGAAGAAAAATGAAAATCTTCAAAAAGCAATATGGGACAATTTTGCGTAGAACGGCAGTTTAGTAACCTACCAAAAAAAAAAAATTATCCCTCTCAACATATCAAAAGCTTTTGAGGTGCGCATCGACAATGGATTTCGATTTACCTTGTCATCCAAAAGAAGTATTGCTGAAGAACTCAAACCAAATATCAAGACAAACTCGCGAAACAAAAAGCAAAATCTCATCTTGAAACGAGAGAGCAAGCCTTGAATTATAGTAACATTAAGCAAAACAGGTATTTGAAAGATATCGTTGACAATTAATAACAAGGTAAAAGATTATATTTGCAAATGACTGATGTATATACTCTTCTCCCTACAGCCTTAACCAACAATTATCCCCCCCCTCCCCAATCCTGTGGGTAGTGATGCAATATCATTGTACACTTCTAGTGTGCACTAATAGTGTATCCCGCAAAATTCAAATCCCCCATGGGAAGAAACGTTGCTTAGCCCATTCAACGATCCCCTGATGTATTATGTAAGGTTTGAGTTCTAATACTCAAACTGGTGACCTGGCGCCTCGCCCCCTTATATGTCAATAAAATAAAATAAAATAAAATAAAAATAACAAAAATAAATATCGAGAACATTCTTCTATTCGGCATGAATGCATGGAGATATTTCTAAATAAGAAGAACAATATTTTTATAGAACTCCATGAAGGAAACTCTGTCGATTTTTGCGGAGCAATCGATTGAGGAACTTTAAAAAAACACTGCTCCAGCGGAATACTTGAAGAAATGTTTAGAGATTTATATCTAAGAATCCTTGCAAACATTCTAGACAAAACTTATAAATAATTCTACAAAACCCCTTGCAGAATATTTAACGTGAAGAATTGAATACACGAGATTATGAAACTCGTGCAAACAAAATTTCTTAAATTTCTTCAATAAATCAGGGTTTTTTTCCAAGAATTATTTCAGCAATTACCTTATAGTTTTTAGTTCTTTCAGGTGTCTTCCAGAGATTCCTTTTCAATCACAAAACTTCATAAGTTCAGGGATTCCACCATAAATGTCATCACAAGAAAGTTTAATAGAACAGCCAATGAGTCAGCTCATTGAGAAACAGCCAGAAGAAACTGCTGATAGAATCGCTGGAGGAATGGCTACAAACTCCTGAAGAATACCTATAGAAACGCCAGAAGTAATTTCTCAAGCAATGGCTGAGAACTTTTCATAGAATTTTTACGAAAAGTTTCTTAAAAAAAATATAAAGAAATCATTTGGCAGTACACACACAAACTGACTTTCAGACTATCATCTGTTTTAAGACTATCATCTAAATTATTTTCTTTAGCTTCATTGGCCTTAAAACTGAAAGCAGCATTTGTAAATAGTTGGGTCCTAAAATGTCATTTTTATATTATAAACAACGCTTATACTGAAAATATCATTTTATTAAGCTTTGGAACTCAATTCGTAAAAAAAATGGTTTGCTTAGAGTAATTGTTTTCTATTCTTTATTCTAGTTCATTATTAAAGGGTGTCCACGATGAAATTGCCACACAATGAAATTGCTCTAACTTTTTAACCGAATTTAGTTCATAGTGCATTATTTACATGTTGCAAGTTTTAAAGTCCTGTGATCAAAACTCGCGGAAATGGAGTCGAAAGAATAGCTCGTGCGTGATAAAATCTTGCGCATTCATCACGAGAACAAGGATCTCTCGCATCGTTCCATCGCTAAAACGTTGGGAATCGCGAATTCCACGGTGTCGCGAGTGATTAAGCGGTTCGAGGAACGGTTGACCACCGACCGGAAGCCCAGAAGTGAAGGAAAAAGTATTCCGTACAACACCAAAAATCACAACCGCGTAGTTGGGGCCTTCAACCGAAATCCGAATGCCTCCGTTCGGGATGTGGCTAAGAAGCTGCACCTAAGCCGAAGTTTTGTCCAGAAGGCCAAAACTAAGGCTGGGCTTCGAACGTTCAAGGTGTGAAAACTTGCAGAACCTGGAGATAATCCAATCAAGGGCTCATCCTCCTCCGCCTTTTCTCGATTCCTCGTATCGGCGAAAGGATTAGACTGAATGGACGTACGAACACCAACGTGGCGGCGACGGGGATTGGGGGGCAAAAAGAGCACCGGAATGATGGCAATTAATACCACACGGACAGAACCAACCACATCGTTTGTGGCTGGTGGGCTGAAATGGAGCACGTCAATGCTTTCGGTCTTAATCCGCCCACAACTTACAACGGCGTGGGAAGCGTCATCAGGTGGTCCGACCGACGGAATCTGAGCCTGATTTTATTGTCCAAAAACGGATGCCGCCAACGTCGTCATGGAGCTTTATGATTTCGTGCTTTTCGTTGGGGATTTGGGGGAGGATATTCTTCTCGGGTAAATGGTGTCTGAAAATGTGTGATTTCTAAGTAAGACTACCTTTCGATTAGGAACTTAATTTCTATGAAGAACTTCAATCGAGAATTTTTCGTCGCCTGTTGAGAAAAGTACAGAAATTTCATGACATTTTCCCCGTAACGGTTCATTTCAATTCAATACACGTGTGTTGAACTTGGACCTTATGGAAAATGAAAAATGTCATGGATATAATACCTAAAGCCTGTCCACGTTATATTTTGAACATCAAAATAATAGCAGCATAAAAAACAACACATAATTCAACAAAACTCAATTGTTCCTTTCACAATAATAGAGTTATATCTACATTAGAAACAGTTAATTTAAATGTTAATCCTACTTTCTGTAAAATTCTCGAGCTTTCTGTTGAACACCCGCCATCAGGTTCCGATACGATTCTCAGATACGCCCGCCGTGATGATTCTCCATCTTCTCTTGAAATCATGGGTGTCATTTGCTTTCTTCTAAGTTTCGAAAAGTTTCCGCTTAACTAGAGCCCAGTACTTCTTCATTGGGCGAAGTTCTGGACAGTTTGGTAGATTGGCTGGTTTTGTACGTATTTGACACCTTGTACCTTATGCCATTCCAGGACGGATTTCCCATAGTGACAAGAGGTCAAATCAGGTCAAAACAGAGCTGGAGCGTCGTGGCTTCTGATAAACGGTAGCAATCGCTTTTGCAGACATTCTTTCTCATACACATCCTCATTGATAGTGCCGGCAGAGACGAAATTTTTTGATTTTCGACCACAACACTACGTCTGTTAAGTACGCTTCGATTTATGAATCACCGAATGCAAAACGTCGTTTGCAGAAAATGAAAAATGGTGTTAAGCTTCTTAGCGAGACCTTTTGCAGTGAAAACCTTTTTCACTTTGTGCGCCTTCAGTCTTTGCCTCTGCTTTGCCTTTTGAACGTATGATTTTGACTTCCCAACCTGGCGAACCACATTTTGCACAGAAAGAGATTGGGATTTTCCTCAATAATGGCTACCACCTTCTTGTTCATTTATTGGGAGCATACTTTTCGATTTGTTTCACTTCCAATTTTCCGATCTACAAGCACTTGTCAAAAAATTTGCAAACACAATACTTTTCGGTATTTTTAGTTTTATGTGTTTGGGCAAGATCGCGTACCGATGAATTCGGATTTTGCTACTGTTCGTTAAAGTTCCAGTTGATTCGACGCCATTTTACTGAATGTAACACGGATGTTAACATGTCGTACCACGGAATAAAGTGGTGAGATCCAGCTGTCAATGAAAGTTTCAGCAATCTATGATCGTTTACATTGAAAGCTTATCCAGCGAGAAACATGTTTAGCAGGCACACAAAAGGAGAGAGTTCCTCTCCCATGTGCGCAACAAAACAGAGTGCACACAATAGATCGCTAGAATAACTATCACTACAGATATATTACAAAACCTAAATTTTTATACTCCCTCTCGTATTCTTCGATATAGACATTTGTTTTATATTAACAATCACAGAACTAATTATGCCAAGAATGGGCCACTAAATAGAATGATTTCCTGTTATAACCAATATTGCGAAACAATTGATGTAACAATGAACAAAAACACGCTTAAAAAAACTTTCTTTAGAAGTTTACCCAGGTAACCTGGTATGGATTAATAGACATTAAGTATATCATGTAATAGAATTGGTCTACTTTGATTGACGACAAATGAAAAAAAAGCCATCAGTGGTACATGAGCGCCTTCCAAACGTCTTCTTTTGCCTGTTGAGGTGGCGGACTTGTCCGTGCCTCGACCTACCCTGCAGTGGGATGTTAGGCAAAAGATGACGTCTTTGGTTCGAGTACCACTGTACACATGCCCTTTCGCTCATTTTTCATAAACACCTGTTCTATTTCCAACCTGCCGTACACTGACGGAACTTTCAACACTTTCTCTTCATATCTTTCATACCCAAAACATTAATGTCCACTCTTGGTGCCTCATGGTGATTAGCGAACATGTCCTTCTACATCAATCTCTTCAAGTTAATGACAACTAGGGTTGTTAATCGTTAACCTCTGTCATCTGTCATTTCAAATTTTACAAGACACTAGTTTCATTTGTGTGAGAGCCTCCCCGTCCAGAGAGGAGGGGTCTCAAACCACCATAGAAACATTTCTTGTCTCCAAAAATCCCCACATGCCAAATTTGGTTCCATTTGCTTGATTAGTTCTCGAGTTATGCAGACATTTGTGTTTCATTTGTATGCGATCCCCTTCCCCCTTCCAGACGGGGAAGGAGTCTCGAACTATCATAAGAACCTTCTTCGGCCCCAAAAACCCTTGCATAATAATTTTCATATCAGTAGGGATAATTTTCATGTTTGGTTGAAATTTGTGTTTCATTTGTATGAGCCCACCCCCTCCTCCTAGAGAGAGGAGGGGTCTCAAACTACCATAGAAACATTTCTTGTCTCCAAAAACTCCCACATGCCAAATTTGGTTCCATTTGTTTGATTAGTTCTTGATTTATGCTGAAACTTCTGTTTAATTTGTTTGAGAGCCTCTCCTTCTAGAGAGAGGAGGCGTCTCAAACCACCATAGAAACATTTCTTGTCTCCAAAAACTCCCACATGCTGTGTTTGGTTCTATTTGCTTGATTCGTTCTCGAGTTATGCAGAAATTTGTGTTTCATTTGTATGAGAGCCCTCCCTTTCAAACGGGGAAGGAGTCTTAAACCATCATAAGAACCTTCTCCGGCCCCGAAAACCCTTGAGTACAAATTGTTAGAACAGTAGGAATTAATTAAAAGGAATACCGAACGATCAGTTGTTGAGAATTCGGTAAAACTTTACAGATTTCTGTAAAATAATCTGAGTGTGTAGAAAAAAACTACCCAGTACTTTGGGCACATACTACAAAATTCAAAAGAAGACTTCCAAGATATTTTCCAGAAGTTCAGGAAGAGACTTCCTTAAAACCAAACTTCTGCGAAAGTCAGGCAGCAATTTATCAGAAGTATAGGAAGCACTTCATCGTAGTTCAAGTAGGATTACCCTAAAACCATCAGGACCAAACATCCCCGAATTGCAATATTATACTTTCCAGATATTCAGGAGAAAACTTCCCCGAAAATCTGGAGAGGACTTCTCAGAGCATCATGAAGAAGTTTAGGCAACTTTCAGAGGTTCTGGAACTCTTTCCAGAAATTTAAGATGAAACTTCCCAGAATGTCTGAAAAAACTTTCCCGAAGTTCGGGAAACAACATACCATGGATGGCAATACCTACATTTTCTCAAAAAATCAAGAACAAACGTCCAAAAAGCTTCAGACGATACGTCCTTAAAGTTCAGGAGAGGACTTCTCCGAAGCTCAGGAATGAACTTCCTAGAAGTGCTAGTGAGCTTTCCCGAAGTACAGTAGAAAACATTTCAAAATTTCAGAAAGAGGCTTTCTCGGAATTCAGGAAGAAATCTCTCAAAATAACAGAAAAAAAACTCTCCAGAAGCTTAGAAGGTACTTTCTATTAGTTTGAGCAAGAACTTCTTATAGATTTTGGAACAACCTTCCCTGAAGTTCAGGAAAAAAATTCCCAAACGTTCAGAAGTTAAAGAATTCCAACAAATTTAAGGAAATTTTTCTAAAAAATCTGGAAAGGACTTTCCCAAAGTTTCTGTAAAATTTTCCTCGGTGTTTAGGGTGGGATTTATTAAAAGTTTAAAAAGAATAAGCTTAGGAAATAACTTCTCCGAATTTCACGAAGAAATTTACTAGAGAGAGAGAGAGAGCACTTCAAGGAGAAATTTCTCAAAATTTTCAGGAAATTCCAAGAAGTTCCGAAGAAAACTTCTCGAAAGTTTAGTTGGAACTACCAAGAAGTTCTAGAGAGCTTTCTCAAAGTTCAGAATAGAACATTCAAGAATTTTAGAATGAGGCTTTCTCGACGTTCAGGAATTCCCAGAAGTCCAGGTAAATACATCTCAGAAGAACAGGAATTTTTTTCCTAGGTTTATAGGGAATACTACCCAGAAGTTAAAGTAGGAATTTCTCAAAAAATCAGGAACAAACATCCCCGAATTTTAGGAAAAATCTTCCCTAATGTTCAGAAGAGGACTTTTCAGAAGTTCAGGTAGTTAGTTTTAAGGAATTTCAAGGAGAATTTCCAACAAACTCTGGAGAAAACTTTCCCAACGTTTTGGAGGAATAATCCTCGCATCTTTCGATGGGACTTATCAGAACTGTTTAGAGAAAAACTTACCATATGTTCGGGAAGGTAAGGTTGAGTTGTTAGATGTGAGTTCTAGACAAATTGGTCAAAAAGTCGAAAGTACCATTTGTAAACAATTACTTCTAGCGTATTTTTCTGGGATCTGCTTGCTTCCAGACAAATAGCACCGAAATATATACAAGGAGTATTATCTTCCCGTTGTAGTGGATGTAGATGTAGCAACCTGGCATTCCAGGAAATTTACGTTTTAAGTCATTTTTACAAATGTACTTTCGACCTTTGAGGTGTCTAGAGTTGTCAAATCGGGAGTGACTGCCAAGAAGTTCAGAAAACTTCCCAGAAGTTTAGCAGGAAACATCACAATTTTAGCAACAAGCTTTGCAGACGATCAGGTGAGAGCTTTCCTGAAATTTGAAAGATGATCACCGATGAACTAAAGAAGCAGTCTATACTATGACGATTATATGACCATAATGATATTCATTGCTCATGACATCATATTTAAATATGGTAAACTGCATCTTCCCAACAGTTCGCATCGTACTATGAGCTTGGACACAGACTCTTGTGGGAATTATCAGTATTCTTCTCGCTAGTTCAGAAGTATGTCCTGCATAACTGAAGGTTATCGTAGATGAACTCTTCCCAACGCACGAGCCAAGAACGTAGCCACGTACACCGTACAGTGAGGAAGGAAGAAGGAACGTTGAGAGCATGCAGAATCTCTAACGTAGCTCTGAAAGTGGCGATTCAGGCATTCCCGGAAATGTTCAAGAATGTGCTATATAAATGTCTAGAGGAAGACCATTTCGCGGACAAGTGGAAAATTCAGAAATTAGTGTTGCTGCGAAGCCAGGAAAGCCTCGGGAATCCAACATCGTATAGGCCAGATGTTGATCCCGGAAACTCCTGGAGAGGATCATCATCAATAGGTTGACGAAGTTTACCGAAAGCGAGCACGGGTTATCAGACAGATGCGAAATTCGGCTTCCATGTACAGGCGTCCAAACAAAAGCGGAGAGGCGATCGGATATTGCGCTATTGTTACGATCGACGTTAAGAATGCTTTCAATAGTGCCAGCTGGGAGGTTATTGCCGAGTCGCTGCACAGAATGAGGGTCCCTGACTCGCAGAATTCCGAAGAGTTACTTTCAGAACCGGATGCTAATCTATGAGACCTCCGTGGGGCGGAAATCGCTGAACATAACGGCGGGAGTTCCACAACGGCTCCTTCATTGGCCCTACACTTGAACGGGATGTACAACAGTGTGCTGACGCTGAAACATCCCAAAGGCGTAGTGATAGTTGGCTTTGCAGATGTATTATCAGTGAAAGGCGAAACAGTGGAAGAAGTAGAAATGTTGGCGACCGAAGCAATCGGCATAATTGAAAGCCGGATGCAGGGGATGAAGCTGCAGATAGCCCACCACAAAACGGAGATGCTAATGGTCAGCAACTGCAAAGCGGTACAGCGAGCAGAAATCGACATCGGAGGGCTTACCATACCCTCGAAGCGCGTGCTGAAGTATTGGGGCGATGATCGACGACCAGCTGAATTTCAACAGCCGCATAGATATACCTATGGACACGGCAGCGGTCACCAATGTGGTATGTCAGAGTGCGCAGACGTCCAAGAGACACCGGAGCACGTGGTTCTTTGATTGCCCACGATTCAGATCATTGCGAAGCGAGATGCTTGCCATCAGCGGGCAGATACCAGCCCAGTTAACGTCGTCTATAGAATGTGTCGTAACGAAAGTGTTTGGAATGCAATCAATGGAGCCATAAGGCAAACCATGTCGGCTCTGCAGTGAAAATGGCGGGAGAATCAAGAAGGGAGTTGTTGAGTGGAGTAGCGGATTGTCGATCTTGGGTGATGTACGGTAGTTTCGCAGTCAGGATTACTCGAGTCAATTGCGTGAGTATGTGAGAGCTGAATGGCTCATCGTCGTTTGCTTTTAGGATCCACAGGCGGGTAATCCTCCGTCGGAGAAGGGTAGATCCAATGTCGGGGACTACTCAATTCGATGACGTTGAGGGTAGGCCCTTAATGGCTCAACCAAGTAAGACGAGAGCAAAATCTAAGTGGCAAGGAGTATGAGCTAAATGGCTCTATTGTAGCCAAATTGCCAAGACCCTCCACGAAGTAATACCATAGGGCAGGCAAACGGGTTTTAGCGGGATCAGAAGTCGGCCTTTTCTCAAAGGGGCACGATGCCCAAGTGCAGGCCTCTGTGTTAGGTCAGTCCATAAGGAATTCCTCAACCTTGCAAAAAAAAAAACAGACAGACAGACAGTGGAGACGGAGGTGCAATAGTGTTCGCAAGAGGCGGAAATCGGAAGTTACCAGTGCCAAATTCGGAGGCCACTGCAACTATCACAGGTGTTCCTGATCCAGTTGTTCATTCCGCAACACACCAGTAGCACAACTCAAGGAGACAGTGTTGGGAAGATTGACGCAATGGAGGTGGTCAGAAACCGGATCGATGAACTCTATGATTATGTAAAGGACAGGCACAACGTCCGCAAAGAAATCAAGGAGATAGTAACCCGTGCCAGGTCGGCTGTGATTGCAGCCAAACGCGAACAGGACTCACCGAGGATGACAGCAGATACTGCCGAAAAGGTTCTTGAGGACAGCCAAAAGGCAACGGTTGATACACTGCAGAGGAACCCCAGAATCCACGCTTGGAGAAAGGAAGAGGGACACACCAGGAGAAGAAGAGGAGTTGAAAAGGCTCAAAAACGACGAGGCGCAAGGTGAAGGCAGTGAAAGGTGCATTGTCGGCAACCAGAAAGACAAATAGAAGAAAAATCAGCAGCAAGTGAAAACGTTAGAAGCGAAGTAAGGGCAATGCTCTTATTGTTGACGTAAAAAGTTGAACGACATACGCCGAACTCCTCCGAAAAGTGAGAGCTAATCAGGAGTTGAAGGACCTAGGGGAGATGGTGCTGAAAACCAGGCGCACTCAGAAAGGTAAGATGCTCTTCGAGCTGAAGAAGGATCCTGCCATCAAGAGCACAGCCTTCAAGGTGCTCGTCGAAAAGTCTCTTGGTGACAGACAGACCGACAGACAGAAATTCATTTTTATCTATATAGATTGATGAAGAGGCACACAAACGTTAACGATTGACAACGTTGCATAGATTGCGGCAACGAAGCAGTCGCCGAAGTTCTAGATTCCGGTCAATTATCCCAATCGAACCTCGAACGATGGAATTAATAATTGAAGACCGTCATTGATGTAATACAGCACATATATTCATGGCAGCACATCGTGCTAAGGTTCACGAAGCTCGTCCTATAGCCCAATTATCGCAATAGGCTGCAGCTTGTCTCAACCGACTTTACATAGTACAGGCATCGCGCGACTATAGCGATGGTACGGCCATCTAACACGTGTTCTACAGCTTTTCAACAACCTCGTTAAGAAGCGGATTTCCGCTAACCGTCGATTCTTCGAAATTTTAAGAGAATTGGTTGAAAGACGACTCAAGAAATTTTCACCAGCATAACGACTAAGGGAAGATAAGCATTCCATCAGATCGGTGCTTCGGTAAAGGTTGGCGCTGACAATCGGCAAAGAGAAATTCAATTTCAACAAAGAGCGACTAAGGGCATCTTCAGCGGTGGTCTATTTTTGGAACAACTTTATACTTGATTTGCATCAGCAAAACTTGAATAGAACCAGCTAAAATAGACCAACTTTGCATTCACCGCACCGGTGTTGTTGTTCTTGCTGTAAACCCGCCAACATTTGCCATCCTGCCAATCAATCGACATCAGAGAGTCGGAGTTTTTTCAGGGTCCACGACTTCAATGGTCAAAGTGTAGCATGAAATTTTGTAAGTGATCTTGTGTCACAATTCGAATCAATCGTGAAATCCGGAGAAGCTTGCTTGTAAGTAATGCAACGTGTTACGGTTTTGTCACACCGTTGTAGGATTTGCATATCTGCTTCTTGATGCATTGAGTAGAATTTTTCGAGTTTGTTCTGTACGAGGTATGATGTATGATATGGACTACAACCCATTATTGTAGCACGGAACCTAAGTCCGACAGCAATGGGCTCTCCTCAACAGTTAGGCTTGATCAAGCTTAATAACCACTGATTATCCCAGTCATGCAATTATGAAGAGCGGGTTCGGTGGATCGATAGGCAACATCACTTATACGTATCCACAGGGATGTGAAAAATCTCCTTCCAACAACAAGATTGAACAATTGGTCATAGAGAGCGTGCTATCTAACATGAGGATGCCCCAATGGACGGGGAGAAGAGCCAGTCCTCTATTCACAAACTGTTAGCAATGGGGAGTTGGCATTCCCACTCTCCCCATCCAGAGTGCTTCAATTGGGTGCCCTGGTGGTCCCTCCCATTCCCATAAATTATTTATATAATAGTTTAATGTTTATGTAAATGAAAAATACTGCAATCACTCGTATCTATTATATATGATCTTCATTCGGTTGATCCTGAAATGCAGGAAATGTTGTAAGTTGTTAAAGTGTAGAGTTCTTTTCAGCGAAAGCAACATTTCACCAAATTTGAAGCATCCTGCAAAAAGTTTGTTAGATCTATTAAAATTTTACAAAACTAACAAGTTTGTTCTTATTGGAAAACTAAGTTACTGCGGTTTCACTGTAAAGCTGCCTCAATCAATCATGCCTAACATTTCAAAAACAATTGTTCGCCATAATTCAGTTCTTAGCAGACGAAAGAGTTGTTCATCAAAACCGATGTCACAGTCCTTCAAGCAGCACCAAGTCGTTGCCCTTTCATGCAAAGCAATCTCTCAGAATGGCACATGGAAGCCATTGTCACCTGCCAGTATCTATTTTCCTCACGTTCACATTGCATTATTCAAAAGTTTTTTTTTTCACGCTTCAGCTGATCCAGTCACTCGCTCCGGGGATGTCCCCAGCAACAAAGGTGAGTGCAGCGAACTTTCTCGAGGCCACCTCCTCCTCCTCCAACCGTCCTTCAACGAACGAGAATGGTGTCAATCGCGGGGGCCGACTTGGTGCTAAGGTAAGGCGATGAGTACTTCATATACCAACCGTAAAGTGACTATCGTTGCCGATTTTCTTACGATGTTCTGTTTTTTTTTGGAGGGTAGGTCCTTCGGTGAATGGAAGATTCATAAGGAGCGATTTTTCTCGTGGAGGTGAGCTCGTTCTTCCATTTTTTATTACTTTGCTCTGATCGATATTGAATTTCAGTTTTTTTCGCAGGATAATCAATTTGCCAACTGCCATGTCTAAAACATGCAATTTTACAACGCGCGAAATGGAAAGGACACCCACTAAGTGAAGGGTGTCATAATTTCCTCCTTCAGAAAAAACTGCTGCCGACACGCAATTTCCCCACATCGCGTTCGAGGTTCGTCGACCACAAACGCACTACATTTTTGCAACGATGAGATGAGAAGCATAATGTTCACGCCGACGACGAACAGCATCATCGAGATAATTGGCTTGTCCGATGCCACGCACAAGACCGACTGGACAGTGGCCGTCCCGGGAGAGTCAACAACCATTATCACATAACCAATTATCATTATTCGACGCCGCGGACACCGTGCCGGGCACTGACACTGGCGGGACGACGGCCATTCGCAGGACAAAAGTTTTAACTTGTTCATTAGGGCCCGAATGGGATAGGGTGACCATTTTTGAAGCAACTGCGAAGACGCGTCCTCAATAACGCCAGAACGTTTTACGTTCCATTAAGATATTCCAAAAACTTAAAAAATACAAATTCAATCTAAGTAGCCTATTCAAGTGGAAGTTCAAAGCTCTCTTCATATGCAAGATGGCTTACTTTGTTAGCAGAAACAACTGAAACCAAACAATAGACCGTTTGTCACCGCCGCAGCTGAATCGGCAACACTGCCGATTGAAGAAGCCCTGCAAGAATGCGTATGTGTCAGCCGGTAGCAACTTGGAGAGCTGTCATGAGCGAAGGAAAGAAAACATGTTGATCGAGTTTGAGCTCGTATTATTTTGTGGATAAGGCCCACTGTTTTGTAAGATTTTCTTCTCATGACATTTGGAATGTACTGACTCATTATTCTAACATTTCAGCTTTGAAGCATTAACTATAGCTGTCAAATAATAGTGGATGACTTTTCTTTGGCCTCCGGCGACACCGTTGATGACGTTTTTTGGTTCCTCCTCAGATTTAAGTCTCACGAGAAAAAATTCCTTACCGTCAGGTAAATACCAACTACGAAAATCTTCCAAAAACTACCCATCACAAAATTCGTGATTAACTCACCTCTCATGTATCCGATACAGTCACGCACAGATTCATCCATCTCACCCATTCTTGAAAATGTAATGAACCCTGCTAGTGAACAAAAACAAAGTTTGATAGATCTTTGTCGGTGAAAGTGTGTCGCGAAATTATTTTCCGAAGAAACTCGGTGGAAATGGTGGAAATTCACGGATAAAACTACTGCCTTGCCGATTTGGCTAAAAAAAAGAAAGTTACAATGTTGTTCCATAGAAGATGTAAGTTTTAAAAGAGTTTTCACCATTGGCGTTGTTGCGGGAGATTCTGCAACTGAAGGCCCAGAAATAGGACAGGATCGATAATGTAGAGCGGATGGAACTGAAGAATGCGTCGAAATTCAAAATGAGTGCAATTTCGAGAAACAACAAGACTATGAAAAGGTAACGATTTCGTTCTTATTATGAATTTAATACTAAAATTCAAATAAACTAATTAAATTTTTCGACTTTTAGGTACTTTTCTACGCAAATTATATAAAACAACCGACAAAAGGATGCCAAAAAAGTGAATTGAAGAATTTTGTTCGAAAATTAATGTGAAATTTTTAAAATTCTATAAAAATTGTAAGTGATTTGATTCATCTTATACAAACTCTAGTTTAATAAATTGGACGAATTGTAAAGCTGCTCCCGAAAACCCAACCACCTGGCAACCCTATCGTAGACCACCGAGCAAAGCTAACAAAAACCGAGCAAAAAAAAACCCTCCCATTCTGACTAAATGATGAACTTCCAAATTGGCAAAATGATGAATAATGACTAGCGGGCCACCTTCCACCACCCTCGGACCCTTCGGATCGGAGAATAGGTCGGAAGAGGTCGGAGATCGATCGGCACACGGATTCGGGGGGAGGGGTGCCTTTTGATGTGCCTCCTGCCGCTGGCTTTCCCATCGAATCGAAGCGGGTGGTGCATGTCAGGCAATACTCATCAATCAATTCATTCCCGCTAGTTGTCTGCTGCTGTTGCGAGGATCGCAGCAAGCGCTGCCCGCGGACGGTTGTGTTTTGCGTGAGCTGTCACGTTTTTATTGTTCGTTATAAATCGGTGTGAATTTGCGAATGCTGTTCGGATAGGCTAGCTAATCTAGAATTTAAAAAAAATCCAGGGTGTAATAATTTCATAGAAAGTCCGATTTTGTAAAAGTGTTTCCGTATGAAATGTGGTACCGATATGGCTAGGAGCACGTTTTCAGCAAAACTGGAGAAGTTTCGTTTCTGGAATTGAACTCAAAAGTGTGGTGCTGGTGGACTTTGTATGGTCAGATTCCTGTACAATTTCTGAATCGAGACGAAGAAGCGCCATCAAGATAAGTAAACGTACATTGAATAGTTAATATTATATTTCAATGTTCTTGCCCATTGCTCCATGTAAAATATTCCATAGTTGCCATAGAGACGCATTATTTTTTATTCTCGCTCCGCGGAATATTTCAAAATAGAATGATTTTTGCAAAAAGCTTTGATGATCCAGCAGCGTAGCTTTCCTCTCAATTGTTTTGCTTTATTCGAAAAGTTGGGTGAATATTTACGTTTCTCTTTTGTCATAAATTTGTTTCCTTTTTGCTTTTATTTCTTTGGTGACATTGGTGATGAGGAGTGACTCTTAGTCGGAATACTTTTGCGGCATCCGGATTCCTTAAACGTATGTCAAAGATACACCTGGCAGGAGTCTCATTTTTCCAGGTTCTCTTCGCACCGTGCCCAGGATGTACCTTGTTTGAGTTGGAACTAAATAGTCAGCTAGGCTAGGTGACTTATTCACCCAACATACAAAAACGCCTCGACCCGTGCCCGTTACGGTCTAAATTGACAACGGCAATAGCGAATCCCGAATCTGTCTTGACAAATAACGCAAACGTATTAATCCAATTAACGCTATTGAATAATGGATCACCCGCCAATGGATTGTGTACCTTGAAATTATATTATATACTTTCCATTTTCATTAAGGGAAGGTCCATTAATTATGTCACACAGTAAGGGGGGAGGGGGGTTTTGGGAAAACGTGACGATCCATACAAAAAAATTTGAAGGTCCATACAAAAAACGTGACAAGGGAGGGAGGAGGGTCTATAAAAAGTAATTTTTTGAGTGACGTAATTAATGGACGTTCCCTAAGCTTATAACATCAGCGTGCTCTGTAGATATAATGACTGCTTAAAAACCATGTGACAGGAGGAAGGAGCACCATGAGAAGAATTAGAGTCTCATTTCAGCAATAATTTATATTTCTTTTATTTTCAGCATTGCATATTGATCTATTAACATTTTTTTTTTTTCGTATTTGAAGTTACATAACATATGGTCTTCCCTTAGCCAATCGGTAAAGCGTGGAATAACTGAAGTCTAAGTTTAAATAAGATTGACAAAACAATATATTCCTAGTCATTTCATTTTTACTGTGCATAACAAATGCGATCCTTCCATTATATGCTATATGTTGTTCAAAAATTCAGGTATTTGCCGGTTTCTGTTATGCTCCAGGATGCATAAAAGCATTATATTTTACTTGACATGGCTCGGAGCGTATGATACCATGTGTCCGCTCATTCTTCCTGTCCTGTAGATTCTAGGAATGCGTTGCGGTTCAGGTTTATTTGTTTGAATCCAGCTCGTTTTATAGTTTCTTTTTTGCGGTTGATGTTACGTAGTGGGCCTGGCCGCTTTGACGCTTGTTTTGAGTCATTGACATGCTGCAAGCATCAATATTGAAAGCAAAAATAAGTCGACGTCATATAGCCCAGTTTTTTCCAAGATGCTTTCTCGAACTGGCTGCGTTTCCATTATTAGATTAGATTACATTGGTGATCAACTAGTGGATGCAAGGAAATGGAACAGTACATCGACATTTTAAATATACTATTTTTTATATATAATTTCAGGTCATCCATGGAGTTTCCAAGTTTTGAAAAGTAATTTTATAAAAATTTCTCGTGGCTATTATACATTGTCTAAGCTTTTAGGTTCATAATAGATACGCAAATACTTCTACAATTTCAGCGGTACAACAATCTGGAGACATGTGTAATTGTTGTCATCATTTTCCATAAGAAAATCCCTTCACTATATTTTATATACTATTCTATATTCCATGTTGATTTTACATTTTTATTACTTTTTATTACTATCATTACCATTTTTATCATTACTTGGATTTATTCGAATAACATTTTATTATTTTAACCTCGGAGCGTATGGTACGGTATGTCCACGCATCCTTCCTCCCCTGTAGATTCAAAAAATGCGTTGTGGTTCAAATCTATTCATTTGAATTCAACTCATTTTTTAGAATCATCTTTTGCGGTTAATGCAACGCAGTAGGCCTGGCCGCTTTGATGCTTGTATCATGTCCTTGATATGCTGCAAGCCTCAATATAGACAAAAAGAATAATTGGGCGTCATCTAACTCAATTATTTCCAGGATGCTTTCTCGTACTGGCTGCGTTTGTATTAGATTAGATTAGATTAGATTAGATTAGCTAGTTGTCTGCTGCTGTTGCTGCTGAGTTTGGAAACCACTAGCGAGGGGTGGGGGAGGGCGTGGGATTATGCGGGAATTCTCTCACAATCTAGGTCAAAAGTATATAATCCGAGTTCGCGGCGGTGATTGCTCTGGGTCGTGCCAGTAATGGCGATGATGATTATGTTATAGATGCTGGCAGAGCATGATTTTTGGTCTAAAAGCATGAGTTCGAGCATGATTGACCGTCCGAGGTTGCTATTCTGTTATTTGCCAAATCAGCTGTAATTTCACAGAGAATGATAAAATGCTGCTTTGGACTAACATACATCCTCAATGTCCTCCGGAGTCCAAAGTATGCAAGATTGCCAGCCATGATGTGCTTTTGTATCTCTCTGCTAGCGTCGTTATTGGCGGTCACCAGGTCACCAATGAGCAATGACTTGACTGTCATCAAGTTCCGTTTGTACTGCTCCGCTTGGACGGACAATCCGATCTATTCGAGGCCATTCGGACGGCGGTACTGAAAGCTGATCTAGATGGAGCGCACCCAGAAGAAGATCGGCTTCAGCTATTAGAACTTGTTCGGAATGTCGCTGGTCATCTTCCGGAAGGTGCTGTGGTCTGCCTATTTGGTGTTGACCGTGTTGATGAGTTTTCTGGAGCAGATGGCAGGTGGGGTTGGTGGATGTCGAATAAATTATAGGATCTTCTTTCCATTTTTATTTCTGACTCTTGTCTGTTTGTCTCTGTTCTCTTTGCTAAGCATAAGAGTATCATAGTGATAGTTTTGCTAACCATAATTCTTCATGAAGAATTCTTGATCATTCCCAGATTTTCCTGATAAATCTGAGCTTTTTTTGAGCTATTATAAAGTTTACGCAACCTCTCCGAAAGTTATTAAATTTATAAAGACAAAACTTTTTCTTCTTTTTCCTATATTATTGAGATTTTCAGCCCTTGGCAGGTTCATCTCCCGTCGTAGTCCTTTAAATACCTTTTGAGTATTTTCGTACCTTGTCCGGGGGTGAGAGGTATGGATATTACCAATACGTCGGAGTCGCTCCCCTCAATACTTCTTAAATAGACTATAACGCATTCTCTTAAACCCCTCCAAAGCACATTGAAAATTCCAGTGCTATGTCAAACGAATGTCTTTCCAACATGGATTACTCACTCTAAAATTAAACCGATAGCTCTGAACTTCTCTCCTCACCTTTCTCTAACTTTTCTGAGGATCGTTAAGTATTTATATAACTCCTCTAGAAGTGTTTTTTTAAGTTATCTAATATTCATGTGATCATTATTCATGTCCTTAAACTCTCCGAATTATCAAAAAATGCCTCTTTAAACTTACCTTGAAATGTTTCAGAGCAGTTTTGCTGAATTTGATAGCAGTTATTTCTGAACCCAGAGAACTCTCTCAGAACTTGTGGGTATTTTATTGCAGAAGGATCTTTTAGAGCATGAAATTCTCCCAGAACTTGAAGGAAATTTGTCCAAGAAATTTAGCAAAGGTCTAAGATATCTCCGAATCTCAAGATGATCTCTTAGAGCATAATTGCTGCCCTTACTTAAACAAAGTCTAGCTGATCTCCAACCACATTCTTCCAGCATAAAAGTTTTCTCGAACTTGGGACAAGGATTTGGAACAGTATTCCATTTATTTGGAAAATTATTTCAAGAAAATTCCTCTCTAATAGAATAAACTCTGAGGACGACCCTGGCATGGTGGTTGACCTCCATACCACAGATAACAGATATCCAAGCTGGAGTGCCTTCCGTGTGTAAATTTCTGTAACTGCCATTTTAAAATTACAGCTCGTTTATTGATGGCGCTAGTGGCCTGCCTCGAGATTTGATAGTCTGTCAATTTTAGTGTGGTGAAACCTAGACTAGGTGGCGTTGTTTTTCCAACGGTTTGCTTTTATGAATGTACACAGTGAATTGGGAAAAAACAAACTGTTCGAGCCTGGAGGTCTGTTCTCTGTGTCTATACCTCTCAAGTTACGGAAACACCCTAAAGGTATTTGAGTGACTACGACGGAAGATGAACCAACCCACGACTGAAAATCTTGATAATCTAGGAATTAATAATAAAAATTAAGTCTCCCTAGAACCTTAGAGACGTTGTTCGTGAGCTGGAGAGAAGGTGGCCGAAGACTATAAGGAAGATATACATAAACTTGCGGCGATATCTATACTCAAGTTCTCCCGATAGGTTATCTCTGAAACTATCTCCAAACTAAATGGATAATTTCCCATAATTTAGGAAGACAGCTACCAGAACTTGTAAGAGGAGAATTATTCCAGAGCTCAGTAGCAGAATCATTATTAATAGAAATTTCTATAAGAAACATGTATATACTTCAAGGAATTTCTTTCTGAACTCCAGAAAAGTTCTCCAGAGAAAAGAGCTTAATAGCAGATTTCCAAGAAATATGAAAATTCTATATGATGTCAATGATCAAAAATTTCTGAAAATGTCAGAAAAGTTCTGGTTAAGTTCACGAAAGTTCCCTCTGAACTTGAGAAAATTCTTCCTCGGAACAGAAGTTCTACGAAGTGCTCTCAAATTTTTCAGGAAAACCTTCCTAATATTGAGGGGAGTTCTTCTTGAAATTTATGGTAGTTCTTCTTCTTTTTCTCCTCGTGGTTCTTTTCCTTGAACATCAGGGAAGTTCTTCCTGAATATAATGAAATTTTCACCTAGAATTCAGTAAATTTTGTTTTCAACATCATGGAAGTTCTTCCTGGAGAAGTTCATTCTCAACATCAGAGATGTTCTTCCAAAATTTCAAAGACGTTCGTCTTGAACTTCAGGGGTCGTCTTTCAGCACTTCAGAGATTTTTTTTTCCTAAACAAGGAAGTTTTTACGTAATTTCAAGATCAAAACCTGAACTGTGATGTGATGTGATGAAAAGCCACCACCAGTGCAGGACTCCTAATGGCAGGATCAAACTGTACATACTTGTAATCCTCACTATTCCGTTGTCAAGAGTGATTAAAACCTGAACTTCGAGGAAATTCTATTCTTACTTAATAAACTTTAACTTCAAAGATGTTCCTGCCGTACTTCAATTTTCCTGAACATCGGAACAAAAGTTCTATGGAGTTCACTCAAAAATTTTCGGAAAGTTCATCCTGATTTTCAGGGAAGGTCTCCCTGAGTTTTAGGAAGGTTCTTGAAATTCAGGGCAATTCTTTCTGTAATTCAGGGATGTTTTTCTTGAAATTCAGTCAAGCTCTTCATTGGCGTCCCGTCATCATTTACCGAAACTATCTCCAAACTATGTGGAAACTCTCTCAAAACTTGTAAGAAAATTTCCTAAGCCTGCAGGACAATTATCTTAAAGTTAAAGATCAGTTTCTTTAGATCATACGAATTTTAAATCATCAGTTCCAAAAGAATCTTTCCCCAAACTAATCACAATGAATGACCAAAAATCAAACCCTATATCGTTGACAAGTACCATTCCTTCCACGCAAGTGACAAATACTTCGTAGTCATGATCGCCTGTGACCGCATTATGGAATGTTCTTCCTCATGGTTTTTTTTAATAGCCTACTCCAAAATATACTAACAGCTGGAGTTTGTTTCCTTTCCCTTTTTCAAATCCATCACTCTGGAACAGCACTTCATCACTGTATTCCTGATGATCTGCCGCGTATTCTGCGCGATAAATTGGTTATCACTAGCCTTCTATCGGCATGGTTTGCAGCCAATCTGGATCACCTTGCGATATCTACACTAAAACCGCTCTAATCTCCAGCGGATGAAATGCAGCCATAAAAAAATTTGCGCTTGATTCCGTAATGGAGAATATGAAACTCTTTTGTGTGTGCATTTCCAGCGGCTAAGTCCCGAACAGGCGAACAACATTATCGATCCTTTTGCCGTTACGATCCTAGCCTTATGTTCTGCTACTCAATCATCTTTTATCTGTACAATCCTGGCAGGTCGGGCACTGGAGTTTATGCTACTGTTTTTTTTTTCGAAATTTTAAGGAATTTTCAAAGATATTGGATCTCTGGAGAAAACGGTTCACAACTTGAAACTCTGCGTAAAACGACATCAACATTGACTGAATTTGGCCACTATTTTCAGAGAGCATTCTTAGCTCTACTCTGTGACCCAGCTGATAACTGCCTTCATTATCATCACCTTCCGCTGCTTATAATATGGAGTTAAAGGCCCGAATTTCATCATCACCGCCTTTCTCACAATAGCCATGACAATTACGATCAACCTACTACTGTACAGATAACTAGAAAATCAAATGGCTGCAGCCAGTCAACAGCTGTCCTGCTACGACTGACTAAACAGACTGATCAACTCAATGGGCAATTGAACGTCGTAACAAAGGCTTCCACAATGTGGTGTTCCTAGATTTGAAAATCTTCTTACAATTTCCAGCAGAACTTGCAAGAGGATAGTATTAGTTCTTAATGATCAGAAATTCAGGGAAGTTCGTCCTTAACTTCAAGGAAGTTTCTTCTGAACTTCTGGGAAGTTTCTCCAACTTCAGGGATGCTCCTCCATCTTCACGGAAGTTCCTTCAACTTCAGGAAAGTTCCTCCAACTTCAGGGAAGACCCTCCTGAACTTCGGTGTACGATTATTCCTTATCATCAGAATATAATTTTAGGAAGTTTGTGTGAACTTTAGGGAAGCGCTTCCTAAAATTCATCTTGAACTTAAAAGTTGTTTTAACTGAACTTTTGTGAAGTTCCTCCTAAATTTCCTGAACTTAAGGAAAGTTCTATCCTGAACTTCAAAAGAGTTCTGTCCTGAACTTCAGAAAAGTTCTGTCCTGAACTTCAGAAATTATCCGTTTGGAACATCAAGGAAGTTATGTCCTGATCTTTAAAGAAAGTTCCTCCTGACCCGGAAGAAAATTCTTCCTGCACTTCGGGGTACGAATGTTCTTAATCATCAGAACATAATTAAGGAAGGAAACGTACACCAGAATTGATTTTCTAAGAAGTTCTCTTAAAATTTAGAGAAGATGTTCCTGAAATTAACAGTACTTTTCCTGAAATTTAGGGCAGATACTCATGAAGTTTAGAGATATTCTTCCTGAGTTTCAAGTAACTTCTTCCACAATATTAGGAAGAATTTCTGAAATTTTTCACCTGAACTTCAGTAATGTTCTATTCTGAATTTCTAAAACTAAAGTTCAGAGAAGTTCCGCCCTTTTCCAGAGATTTTCAGAGAAATTCTGTCTTGAACATCAGGAATGATCTGTCCTGCACGTCACGGAAGAACTGACTTAAATATGAATGAAGCTTTTTCTGAATTTGATGGATTTTTTTTCGTGAATTTCAGGTTTGTGTATTCTGTTTTCAGCGCATTAATCATAAGCCCAGTCGTTCTTGCTTCAGCCTGAAGACTGATGTACGTTTCCGCCATCGTCTCAATGTTTTGTGCTACGATGTCGACGTCGTCGGCGAGGCCATAAAGTTGAACAGACTTCCTGAAGATTGTGCCACTCGAGTCTATCCCCGCTCTTCGAGTTACACCATCCAATGCAACGTTGTATAGCAAACTCGACAAAGTAATTTGTGTAACCCTCGCCAAGATTCCAAGGGACTCCCTTCGAGAGGATCCAGTTTGTCTGGAAATTCATATTCGTGCATGATCTGCCATAGTTGATCTCGATCGTTTGGGTCGTAAGCTGATTTGACATCTCTGTAGCAGGCTGTATGGCCCAATGATCAGATCTGTACATTGATTCTTGTCCTGTCTGAATGTTCATGTTGCCAGGGTGCACGCAGAATACTTCTTTTTCGTCATCGGGTTTCCTTTTGTGCCGGTAGCTGTAGTTGCTGTAGTTGAAGAACCGACCCTTGGTTCTCAGCTCATATTGATCTAATCACGCGTTACCGCATTTTGCCCAGCACTACAAAGCCGGTGCCAAGCTAGTTTATGGTGCCGCAGCGGTGGTAGAAAGATGCCGCTCGATTCCCGCTTTTCCATATTTTCTGTCCTGTCCAGCAACCTTTCAACTGTTCAAATGTCAAGTTGGACAGCAAGTCCAAGTACGACTTCTAAGTTGCGTGGTTAAAGCTATTCGTTGATTATCCATTGCAATCATAGCGATTTGCAGTTCCATGTTCCGAGTTTCCAATCGTAGTCCTTATTTCGTTGCCAAGGTCTTTGTCGATTATTCCTCCGGTTGATCTGTATTATTTGTTACTTTGTATTGTTGTTAGGGCAGCTTGTTTAGCCTTCTCTAATCTCCTGTCTCCATGGAGGACCGTCGTGTACAGCACTGTTTAGAGTCCCATCCTGGCACGAGGAGGATGATCAGCAACTAACTTGGCCGCCTCTGGCATGGAGGATAGACGTTCACATCATATGCAGTAAATCAACCCTAGATCTGCATATCCGATGCTTCAAGCAATACATCAGCATTATATCAGCATCTTGAATGCTATCTGTTGTAAAGTTTGGTTTCAAATGCTACTTAAATGCTTGTAGCCTGTAATAAGCATTTCGACTGCAAAATAGCATCAATGAAGCATTATCATAGCATTGCAGTGAAGCAGCCGTACATTGGGCCAAAAACGATATTTATGTAGCATTTAAGGCTTTGAAACTAATAGTAAAGACGCTTTGGAACTGCTTATTGGTTACCTGTGAACCTGTGTCGTCTCCTCTCTTTTGACCCGATCTGATCCCCGCAATACGCAAAGTTTGGTCTGCAGCGGTTTGCAGACAAAAAGGTTCAAAAGCACCATTCAAACGTCACTGAATGATTGTCAAATTTCCTCAAGAAGGAAGTGAGAGTTCAAGAAGAATTCGATGTCTTTCCAGAATGGCTTCCGGAAAATGTACAAAAGCAACTGTGCAAAATAAAATGAATGGTGTTCATTTAAATGTGCGCTCAATTGCTATAGAAATAAAGTGGAGAGTTTCAGCTGTCATATGAGTGAAACGTTTCAGCGATCAGGGAAATAATTAAAAGTGTTCGAAATTTAACGTGGCCAGGCTTTACTATGAATGGGAAAAGGAAGATTTGTTTCACAAATGGTTTAGTTGATTTTATTAGGGACATAACCATAGTGTGTTTCAATATCTAATACCAATGACCTACATTTTTTTAATTTGTATAATGAAAAGTCAAGAAAATAAAACCTTTTTCATGGTCGATAAACAATTATTATCTTATTATATCAGCCCTGAGCTGATTCGTCTCTTCGACAATAAACAAACTCGAATGCGTTTGTCAAGTTGAGCGATCAGAATTGGCTTTTTCAGACAGAAAATTGGTTTCGTTGTGTATGTTTTATGTATTGTAAATCTTCTGTGTTTGCATGTCTTATTTTTCAACGAATAATCCGAGGTCGATTTGAAGCAAACAGTTCTAGTAGAATTCTAAAGGCGGACCCCTCAAGTACCCCTCAACCAACTGTCAAAATTAGAAATGAACCGCTAGCTATTTTGACATTTCGAGTCAATCGGTTGTAACACTGCAAATCCTTTGGGAAATGCTTCAAAATTGAGGTACGATTGCATAAGGACGGGAAGAACGATTGAAGTAGGCTAGTGTTCTTCGCTACTTCAATAGTACTACAATCGTAGTAGGCTCCGGTGTCTGCTCAATTGACTTCATTGTCACTATGTTTGTTTGAATATCGTCAGCATTCGGCTTTGAAATTTCGCCGTGAAATTTTCATTCATTGTGACACATCCGACCTGACGACAGACACGTGTACCGGACATTCTCTTCGTCTGCCTCGAAACAACAGGAGGCCATGTCGAAGAGCAAGTTGAAAATCAGTTCCCAGTATTTTAAATTTATATTTGGCAAATCCTAAAAACAGCATCCTCCACGCGTTGTTGATTTTATTTTCACACCTACATACATACAGAAAAAACGTGCGCGTGTGCGTTCCGTTTCGAACGCTGGTATCCAGTCCATTGGACAACAATATTTATAACATCGAATCGAATTAAAATTGATTCGATTTGTTTCCGATCTCGGCTCAGAAATAGCCGCAGATACAGACTATAAATACAGGGGTCATCCAATAGGAAACTGACCTAACTAGACGATGGGGGAAAACTCCGAGTACACTCTTGCGAAAATGACATGGGGACGAGCAGAAAAATTACCATGATAATTGAAGAATGAATTTTTGATGGCTTTAAAGTGCACACAAGGTTGAAACCCAGTCACCAGTTCCCCGTACACATCAGTGTATGTGTATGTTTAAAGTAGGTTAGGATCTGACCAAGTTCAATTTGCAGTTCGGAGAAACTGTATTCCCTGAAATATCACAGTGGACGATGTTTCGGTTCGTTTTTTTCCTAATTTGGACTTACTTACATTAGACCGGTTGCTCGATAAAAGGGTACCACTAGACATGGTGTTTGACACGCGAAATGTGACGTGATCGTCACGCAAGGCTTACAAGCGCCATTTTTTCTATCCATTTTTCTCCGCCTGGCGAGAGGGGCTTGAACGAATCCAAGTATGCTGCACGAACGTCGAGGCCAATCGATCAAAATGCTTTCAACTGGCAAAACTGCGGCTGTTGTTGTCGGTGCCAACGTTGTCGTCATGCAATTTGTTTGCCCAACCGAGTATTCACTGGAAAATGCAGTGTGCTCTAGCAAATGAAGCTAATGACCTCATAATGTTTCGTATAAATCTGTCACTAGTCTTCTAGAATTGCTAAACTATCTCTGTGGTTGCCAGCAGCGAGGAAAACGACCTTAAGTGGAAATTTTCAGTGAGTGCTCGACTTTCATTTCACTTATAATATTGGAATTTATTGAATGAAACAATTTAAAACACAACCTAGCACTTTTGCAGCCTCCAATTGGCAATGCCGCATAGCAAGCACAAACCTACGCTGACTTCATCGCCTACTATGAAAGGGTTCCGGAAAACAATTATATTCCCATTCCGTCCCACGGTCCAGTTTTCCACCATTCCCCGCCTACCATTTGCACTGACGACTGCGGCAAGCTGCTAATCTACTGTGTTCAGGAATGCATCGATTTTTGCCCTCCTGAGTGCCTGGTTCCCATTAGCAACTGCCACCGCCTACTGCCGTCGCCCATTGCACACGGACGCACCGGAGTGCACCAGGAGTTACTGCAGAAAATGTTCCGTGTTTCTAACCGGTAAGTTGTAACCATCCCACCCCACCGTACATGGTTTTGCTGAGTGGTTGTTTGTCACTGCGTCGCAATTCATTGCCTCTTGCTGACCGCTGCAGCAGCAGAGTTCCGAATGTTTATTGGCGTTGCGTTGTGTGGGGCGTTTGGGGCGCTATTGTGGAAGGCACGCAGATCCGGTTAGATGATTTAAGGTGCAATTGGTTCAGAATTTACAGGGTGTCAGGCCGAATTTGTTTTGGATTTGATATACGTAATTAAAAGGTCAGATAACGCCTGCATCTAGCCTGTTGTATGACAGATTAGAAACATTGTTGTATGGTACATGGAAGATTGCATACAACTTCGTTGTTTACGCCTTCTTTGGGTTGAAATTTAACGAGAGGATTTTACGCGCTTGTTAAAATTAATTATTTTTTTCTGTGTATGTAACCAAAATACACTGATAAAGTGCCCACCTCATCATTTTTAGAATTTCTCTCATTTATTTCGTTCAAATTAAAGTAAACACACTCTTAAAGTAAACACATTGTAGTCTTTTTTGATATCTTATTTTTTATATTCTTTTCAAGTTTCACTTATGGAATAATAATAAAAAAAGAGATCTAAAAAATCAATTTGTATTGGAAAAAAAACAGTGACAAAAAAAAGTGCCCACTTCAAAAATCGATATGTTTTCGATAAATTTTCGTCGAAAGACCCCTCGATTGTTTATGTTTTGATGTTTTGACGTATTTTGAAGCAAATGGCTTGATCTGGTGCGTTTGTACACGTGATCGCGTTTGATTCAGTTGAAAAAATGGAGAACGTAGTGATTTCGAAAGCAAATCCCTTATGTATTCGAAAATTGGTGGTTCGTGATGTGCAAAACGGTGAATCGCACCGGGTTGTCGCTAGGTAGTTTCTTGCCGAACTGTTTGCCGCCGTCCTGTAGCACAGGAGCAGATGAACAAAGTTGCCCGGTAGCGTCCATTTATCAGCAAGCCAAACAAAGTCAAACGGCTAGAGGTGTGCAAAATGGCTCACTATAGTGAGCGGTTCCTAACAGTTCCGCTCATTGAAGTGAGCTAGTTCTTCAGAACCGTTCATTTGCTCTTTTCCTAGCACTTTGCTAATTCGGATCAGCGTATTGAGATTTTTAAAAAAATGTGTACTTATCGTTGAAATATTCGATTTGTTATCTTTTAAACAGTAATTACAAAATATGTTACGGGGTTAGCCTACTACGTTTCTCAACAACCTGTTGTTCTGCTTTAGAAAAGATCTGTTTACAAGGTACAGCGTTGCAGGAATGCACAACCTTTTCATCATTATCTGATGCCGATACCAATTGGGGTTCAGCTTACTGATTTTCTTACGAAATAATAATATTCTTCCGCATTTTGTACACGAGCCCTTGGTTTGTCGCGTTGTAAATCTCCACATCTACAAAACTTGGCTTCTAAAACCGCGGCTCGAGAAAGATGGCTTGAGCGATCAATTCATTCGATTCTCTTTCCCCGAACTGCTTGATGAGACCATCTTCCAGTTCATCTACTAACTTTTCAATATGTGGAGGAAGAGAATCGTTTGAATGCAATTTGATACGTCCCTTCATAATGTGGGCAAGTACTGAGCTTTAGGTAAGGAAACAGATTTTTCGGACGAAATTTCAATCGAAACCTCATTGAAAAGGCCGAGAAGCGAGTCGAATCCAATTAGACCAAGGTTGAACTTAAAGCATCTTTGTTCAATAGCAATCGTTCTTACATTTCGAACGTGGAGTTCTATTTCGTCAGAACATTCTGCTTTAGCTTAGGAGGATGTTTTCCTAATTTAATCATACTCAGAGAATCATTGAAAACCAATGCAAGAAGTGCAAGAAAAACTTCCATCTGCATTCGAGTTCGAATTCTACTCTCTCTCTCTCTTTTCATGGTAGTTTCGAACGTTCCTTTGGTTTAGGAGAAAATTTAATCAGATGATGGGCGGCTCCATCCCGCTCTCGCTCACTCGAGTATAACTTGCTTTTGTGCAGTCGATCTGTAGCTCAAGGTCACATGTCTCGCGCTCTCGCTCAGTTACGGTGGCTCTGGCTTCCCCCATCCCCATGAGTTACAGCTCGTGAAGCTATAATGGAGCATACGGTCGCTTCACGTTCGCGTGCTCTCGCTCGTCTGTCATTCTGCCAAACCGCAGAAAAAAGCTCCCCGTTCACGCTCCCGCTCTTATGTAATGGATTTTTTGCCGAGGTGGAAGCGGGCGAGCTACCGCTCTGTTAAAAAGAGGCGTTGGAGCGCTTTCGTTCGTCTTAGTGAACTAGATTCTTTAGCATCGAGTTCATGAGCGTATTGACCACCTCTGCTTATAAGCAACAACAATCATAAATGCAACTGGCGATTTTGAAATTGGTTCGCTGTTGTGGGGAACACGCCTTGTACACCAGAAGCCGGCACCTTGCTGTAGATATTTTCGCCTTTGCATTTTGGGATTCCCGCTGTGTTGTTTTTATTCCAGTGGAGGTGGAGTGGGTGATGCATGTATAAAAATCGACGAAGTCGATTCCTACATCAACATTCTGCGAGAAAATCTGGAGGTTTCGCTGATCCAGACGGGTCTTGATGAAAGTTCGTGTTTGGACTGGACAACGACCCGGCATGCTGCTAAGAGGTGAAATCTTTCTTGCGGTCTTGTCGGATCAAACCGCTGGAATGGACTCACTAAGCCCGGACCTCAGCCCCATCGAGAATTTGTGGGCGTTCTAAATGACAGAGGTTGACAAAACTGCTGTTACCAATAAATTCAACTATTTTGGAAACCCTGAAGCGGGCCTGGGAGAAGCAGTCACAGCAACTATGGAACCTTGTGAAGTATGCGAAGCGCGAGCAGCTTCAGTCCTGAAAGCCAAGACAGGATCCATAAATTCCACAAAATACTTTTCCTCAAACTTAAATTTATTCGCGGGAGCCAAATGAAGTGGTTTTCTTTTGTCGCACGTCGTTTTAACACAGTTGGTTGTTTTTCTTCCAAGTTGAATTCTTTTTTCTTTTCATTCTATTGGTAGAAAGTTGAAAAAGAATACATCAGATATAAAAAATTCTGTGTGTTTACTGATGCTGAACCAAATAAATGAGAGAAATTTGCGAAATGATTAGATGGGCACTTTCTGTTTGCCTATCTCGTGTACGAAAAGTGAAAGAGTGGCGAGCACCAAGTAGCTTAAGCGGTGCGGATGTTCACTTACTTGCCGGCGTCGCCGTTGGGACGGTGTTTTTTATTGTTCCTAATGTGTTGGTCGGTCTCTCGAGAAGCAAATAGATCCGTCAGGCCATTGGAAAAATAACTGCGTATCGGGATAGCCTGGACAGTCCACAACGAGGAGCAATGATTTTTCATTGTAAATTTCTTTGAAAAAAAATCAACAGAATTCCAAGAATTCCATTTTGGTTCCGATGAATTGACGAACTTCTCTTCAAATACCTCGTATTATCTCTTGGACAATCTCAACTTGAGGGCATTTGGTAGCCACGCTATCTCTGCCTGCTACCATGAGTCCCGCTTTTGCGAGTCTTTTCAGCTTCCGCTTAACAATGGCCTAATATTTTTCGGTTCGGCTAAATTGAGACGCGGTTGGGTAGGTTGAAGTTTCTCTGAGCATCACACCAAACGGTCATAACTGGACACACAGTAACGGTGATTGTGACCTGACTGGGTCACATTGAAGTTTAATCTGCTGGCTAGCAACAAATGTGCTGTGGGCTGTTTCACTGAGGTGTCTCTAGATTGCAGTGAGAGCTAACTAAACGTGATGCAGAGACTCTGAAGGGCCTGCAAGTCGCTTGACACCAAATCAGAAATAGTTTTGCAAGTTTATCAGCAAAGGAATATATATGCGTTGAGGACATTTCCTCAAGCCGAATGCACTTTGATTTTTCAAAAATATATTCATTCGTAAATGACAACGAATTTTTATACTTTTTAGTTATTAAAATTGTCTTTCCAATTGAAGAAAAACTAAAAAAATTCAAAGATTTGATGCGATTCTATTTGTGAATAGCGCCGATTTTGAGTCATTCATTCCTGCTCCGTTGCATCTCTGAACTTTTCAAAAATTGTTCCGAGAAGTAAACGGAGTTCTTGCAGTTCAGGTAGTTATCCTGGAAATTCAGGGGGCTTCAGAGGTGGAAACTTATCAGATTGTTTTAGGTATTCCTCGGAGTTCATACTTACGCACGTTGTTCCGAGACCTTCAAAAATTCAGAGGATTTTCCATGAGTTCGGGGAGCTTCTAGAACAGGGATCTGTCAGGTAATCCTAGAAACTTTCCAATCATTCCGAAAGCATCCCAAAAGTTCAGGATATTTAATTTTAAGAAGAACTTAAACTTCTTACCTACTCGATTATTTTTCGAACGCAACCAAAACAGAGAATAAAGAAACCAACTACTTTTAATCAATTTCATAGAATTTCTACCTATTCACGATCTTGGGATCATAAAAAGTTTCTTGTACGGTTTAACAAATCTTGGTAATGCTAACTATTCCACAGAAATTCCACGGCTTCAAGATTTTTTTCAATTTCTCGTAAGTTATTTAAATATGTTTGATATTCTGACTTTTTATCACTAAGAATATGTACCTGCTGGATGTTAAAACAACTTCTGAGGAGCGAAATCCCAGTTTTCCAAAGTTGCCGTCATTTTCAGAAAGCTTGTTCTATTCCATGGACGATCAGCAAACTTTTGGAAGTTCATTCAAGTTTCCAGAATACGTTATTAATTTTCCAGCAATTCAATAACTTCTCTAAAGTTCTACCATTTCTCTTCTTGAAAGACAGCGAGCAAACTTCATGATTGTCTGGAAACTTCCAATTACTTTATTCAACTGCCGAGAAGTTTAATCAACTTCTGGCACGTTCATTATAGATATTCTACCCAATCTTCATGAATATTCCGAAGTTCATTAAATTAAATTTTAAAAGTGCGTTCAGTAAGAAACTTAGAAGCTTATACAAGTTCTGAAATGATGCAAAATAGATCCAGTAGAAAACAAACAAGTTACAAACAGCCAGTTCTTGCGTTTGGTCTAAAAAATAAATCAAACCACGATTTGAACCACCCGTTCAGGATGCCATAGAAGATCTGGCTCACGGCTGTAAAAGGTGAGGCCAGAAATAAACTTATCTTTCATGTGGTGGCGAATGTATCTTGAAGTTTGGCGATGCGTTGTGAGGTGTTAACACATGGTGAAAGAAGAATTTGAGCAGCTGTGCTCAATGCCGTCTGACGTTGTTTGCGGATTCAGGAAAAGAAAATGGTTTGGACAAATTTCGGCTAGAACCAAGAAGGAACTACTAAATTTGATAACATTTGTTGAAAATTGGCTCATCCTGTCGCACAAAAAGGCGTATGTTAAATAAATGGAAAGTGTCTGGTGGTAAATCAAACTGGAAAAACTTTGGGAGCTCAGAGATTCAGCTATGAGTAATTTATATTAACTCATCTCATCATTCGGGAAAATAAAGGCAAAAAATGCAAGAAAAATGCGGGAATTTTATATATGGTAGGATTGTGTGGACACCCTGTAATGGGCGTGATCTTGGAAAATCCAGACCAGTCTCACAGGTGGGAATCGCTAAACAGTTGGAAATCGACCGTGTCCCGTGTGGTAAAATCGTTCGAAGAGACCCAAATGATCCAGCGGCGAGCTGGCAGTGGAAAAAAAAAGCGAAGACGATCGACTCCGTCAACGTAAGTAAGATGAGGGATTACTTCAAGTGCAATCCAAACCATTCGGTTCGGGACGTGGACAAGAATGTTTGATAGGATTTCTAGAATGTTTCTTTAACCAAGATTTTAAAGTGAAAGTCTTATTCGAATCGGCGAATTAGCAATGAGTTCGGCTTAAAATTACTTTTCATCAGAAAAATGACCGACTTCCCCATAATTGCAATTCCCCAAAAACATGGCAACGCTGCTTTCGACGACGACAAATACCTCCACAGTTCTCTCGCCGAGCAACAATCCCCTCCTCCCGCTGCTTTTCACCTACCTGTATAGAACAGCAGCCCATTCGGCTGCCGGGTCCGGAAGTAGAGCGTGATGGCGTCTTGCGCGCTTACTATCGGTTCGCCGCCGGTTTGGCCTAGGTCGTACGAGAGGAACTCCGTCCCGCGAAGGTCGCCTCCGAGGGCTTTATCTGGAATGGAAAAGACATAAAAAGCACGTAAGAGGATGGTGATAAAGAAAAATACTCGGATCCGGCCCGTTGCGGCACGGAAGTGGCAAGTGGGACTCTTAGTTTTAAATTCAAATAAAATTCCATCCGGAAAAGCTTTCCTCCTTATCGCGTCTATTTAGAGCTCTTGTACCTATTCACTTTCGGTTGTACGGCCGAGGGTGTGCCAATCGGCATGGGGATACACTATGTGCGGATTCGATTGGGCAATTTCCGAGAGCCTCAGGAGCGGCCGGCACTGCTGCACAGCTAGTGATAAGTCTAAAAATAACTTCGGCAGGTGTATGATGTGTATCTCTAGTAGTGCTGATGGTACAAGGCCAGGCCTCCGAATAAATTTACATCTCTACATGTGAGCATTTCTCACTCTTCCAGTGTACGATTGCTTGGATGCGGCTTCTTGTCAGTCATAGAGCGTAGAATGGAAGGGATTTAAACCCAGAATAGTCGCAATTCATTCCGATCTGGGAATGACGAACGGCGATGGCTGCCAAGAAAGAGTCGCTTCGACACGTGCCTTGCCTTCTTCAGCGCCAGGATGGAACGTGGACGATGGGGCGAACGAGGATATTAAATTTTAATTGAGTTGAATTTACAGCTTCATCATCTCCACTTGTCTAGCCACTTCATATTTTAATTGGAACATCGTTCGGTTTTCTCTGATTTTTGCTATTCTTTTTGCCGAATTTGCGAAAATAGTTCGGCTCACTTAATCACGACTGTTATTCGGAGATAGTGAAAAACGATAAGTGCCTATCGTTTTTGCCTGTCGAGAAGCGTCAAACTAATTTTCAAACAAAAACAATACTCTCCTAACTGAGGAAAATTGAGCTCGATTGGATCAAAGCGCTTCCCTCGTCGGTTTAATCTGATGCCGGAAACTTTTCATATTTTCCACGTACAGGTGGAAAAGTTTTCCCATTTCGTTAATGTTGCAGCGGTGGCATTCGGTGATGTTCAAACGTGTTTGCGCTGTGTGAGCTTTCTGCTATCGAGATTCGAGTGACACATCCCGAGCAAAAAAAAAACATGTTTGTGCCACTGACAAATTCGTCTTCTAGATTCCCACCAAGGACAAAGAGAACAGAGCGACATCCTCGGGTTCCGGGCGTTGAAGCTGTTTGCAGAGGGGTATGACACATTGGTCCGTTCTTGGAAGGACCCGTGTTCTTCTTATCACTTCCGTCCAGCACCATTATCCGCCGCCGTCTCCACCATTCCTACACACTGAAAAGGCAGCCCCACAAAGTCCGGAGCATTTTACGAAGCCTATCACAATATTTGCCCCAACTATAATTAAATTCCAGGCCATTAAGAGAAGAACACGAACCGACTGTTGATTTTGACTCTCGCAGGTCATTGCTCTGGCGAAATTTTCAGGGAAATGAGTCATCAGGAAGTGATAAAGTGTGCTGCTGAACGGAGTCGCCCGGAGTTTCCCGCTGCGAAACAAGAAGCAAGATTAATCGCCGTTTGCGTTCGGATCTGGTTGGTCTGAGATTCCAGCACGAGACGCTCTTTGGCTGGCTGTGAAGCCACGAAAGAGGTGGGACACATTCATAGTGTGTGCGTGTGATGCATTGTTGTTTGCACTCAGTCCGTGTTCAGAAGAGTCGTTTTAATCAGGCAAAACTGAAGACGATACTGGGCTGGAAACAGGCGACACACGATAAATAATTGTACGGAGATCATAAAAATAATCACATTTGGCAAACAGCCATTTGGGGCTGTATTTTGTGAGAATAACCTCAACTGCCTTTTTGGGATTGGATAAAGTATGGCGAATGAACACACGAACTAGAGATTGTTTCAAACGCAGAAAGGATTCATGGTGTAGTCAGTGTTTGGAGGAAGCTTTAAATTGTGTCCTGAGTCCACCCGCAAATTCTCGTTTCAAATATGAAAGATGAAGGTGCTACGAAGAACGGATTGCGCAATAATTTCTCGTATGATCCCACATTTGTCTTATACATCCTTTTATTTACCACCGTCTCGAATATCTGTCTATATACAGGGTGTCTCAAAATAGGTGTCACTAAAATAAAATGGGAT